>JARSSU010048100.1:0-44086 GCA_029619165.1 Eurosta solidaginis | reverse complement strand
GCTGCATGTAAGCCCATCATGTTACGGGAAACAATATAGGGTGTGGAGGTGGCGCCGTGGTTTCTAAACGAAAGTGGGAAGTCTGACCGCCATTCACTGGGAAATGACAAGAGCGATTCTTGTAGCGTCAAGCAGCTCACTACTGCGGCGCTTGGGCAAGTATCCTTGGGTAGAACGCTAAAATACGTTTAGCGGTGAGACTAATGTGAGAGGCGACAAAACCTGGCTAGGCCACTCTGACATATCGGTTTACGGCTAGCCGAGATATGCATGGCAGCGTCTGTACACTCTAGGATGCGGCCTGGCAGCGGGCAGTACTGTCTGGAGAGCAAGCGCTCGTGCAATACAACGTGCCAAGTAAATTTTCACCCGCTGAGCGTTGTGCGCTGGGCTTGGAACCCGCACGTAACAACCTACTCCATGAAATATAACAACAAGCTCGGATAAAGACACCTCTATGATGACGACCTGGCAAAACGTTTTGAAGGACAATGAATGAGGGCATGCACCTGAACGTCGCACCTGAATGGGATTGGTGCATGATGCACGGCTGGTGATGTCCTCGTCATAAGACAACATCTGACATCACGCCATCCAAGAAATGCGTTGGACGAAGCAAGGAAGAAAGAAGATTAAAAAATTGTGAATATATGGGAGTGGCCATGCGAATAGCGCCAGTTTTAGCGTCGATTCGGTGTGGAGAGAGACTTGTCGCAAGTGATGGCGTCACGCTGTGGACGAAGTCGCGCTATCAGAATAAAAGCAAATTTTTATATATAATATGCGCCAGCGGACAGGGAGAAATACTATGAGGTGAAAGACGATTTGAATAAATAAGCAATAGACTGCATAAAAAATTGGTTTTATAAGAGGGGGAAAAAGAGTGTTTGGCAATGGCAAGTCAGTAAAATAATAACGGAGAGGTGATGTTGGGGCGAAAATGGTTTAGACGAGGTCATGCATAAAAAGATAAAGACATGCTGTCTGATCGAAATACTCAATATAGATATGTGATGACTGAGCAGCATTTTAGAGTGGAGATAGGTCCGATCACATATGGCACAAAAGCATACGGGTAAACAATGACAAAAAAAAAATTAGGAGAAAATCAAAAGATATACTCAATACAGCTACAATAACTCTCTATCCTAGAGACTGCCTAGAATATTGATGTCTCAACTATTCCTCATCTGTTGTTCAATCATTCGAGTTTCTATTCCACCATCAATACGCGCTCTACGACATACAGTATAGCGCCTCCCTCGCGATAGCTACTTTCGTAATGTTCTTCTGTCCTTCTCTTCTGTCATTGTATAGCTTTTCTATATCATGTTTTTTCTGGACTTTCTTATTCAAGCTAATAGCTGCAATCTCTTTATCTGCCTCACCCGCTGTCACAGTGTGCTGATTGGAAGCGAAGAGTCTCATCATACTAGTATAAAAATAATACACTATGAGTACACTGTCAACTTCTTAGCATTCGACACAGACACGCCAGAAGACGACCGAACAGTCAACGACAGGAGAGCGCAGGAGGAGAGAGGGACCAGAGTAGACAAAGAGAATGCGACAACTGAGACGAAAGACAATGAGCGCTACGAGTTACACTGGGACCGTGGGCACGTATCAACCACGTGTCGCTGCACGGAAAGTCCACAGGACCAACGAAAGAAACACCGGTCGAAAAAAGCAGATGGAACGCGCGAAATAGTATACCATAAGGCGACTATGAGAGAGGAGCACGACGGGAGCAGCAAGGGGACGAGGAAGTCAATCAGCCTCAATCCGTTAGGAGAAGTTTCATTGTGTAGGCTGAACTTTCCCACTGTAGGGCCAAAAACACCTTCTTTGTCCACCCTGGCGTTAAAGTCACCAAGCACGACTTTTATATCGTGACGGGGGCAGCGCTCGTATGTGCGTTCTAATTGTTCATAATAGCGTCTTTCACCTCATCGTCTTTCTCCTCTGTCGGCGCATGGGCGCAGATGATCGATATATTAAAAAATTTTGCTTTTATTCGGATAGCGGCGAAACGTTCGTCCACAGGCGTGAACGCAGAACTTGGCGACAAAGTCTCTCTCCCACCACGAAGCCGAAACTCCGCTTATCGTATGGCCACTCCAATATATGTCAGAATTTTTGATCTTCTTTCTTCCTTGCTTCGTCCAACGCATTTCTTGGATGGCGGTGATGTCAGATTTTGCTTTGACGAGGACATCAACCCAGCCGGGCATCTGCACCAATCCCATTCAGGGAGCGGACGTTCCAGGTGCATGCCCTCAATTCATTGTCCTTCAAACGTTTGCCATGGTCGTCATCAATAGAGAGTGTATTTATCCGAGGCTTGTTGTTATATTTCATTGGAGTATGGTTTTACGTGGCGGGTCCCAAGCCCAGCGCACAACCCGCTCAGCGGGGGTGAAAATATTACTTAGCACGTTTATATAGCAAGCCGCTTGCTCCAAGACAGACTGCCCGCTTGCAGCCACACCTAGAGGTGTACAGACGCTGCCATGAGATCTCCCCCGGCTAGCCCTTAAACCGATTATGTCAGAGTGGCCTAGCCAGGTTGTCGCCTTCTCACATTAGTCACCGCTAAACGGATGTTTAGCGGCTACCCAGAGGATACTTGGCCGCAAGCGACCGGCAGTAGTGAGCTGCTTGAACCGCATACAAAAGAATCGCTCTGGTCATTCCCAGGTGAATGGCGGTCAGAAGCTTTCCCCACTTTCGTAGACTTCTACACACGGCGCCACCATCCAACACCCCATATTGGGTCACCGTAAAACATGATGGACCTACATGCAGCGGCAAAAATGTTTATCTTTTTTGAGATACAAATGCGAGGGTTATTTATGTATTTTAACCATGTAGCATTTAAGCTGTCTTAATCTCTGCCAGTTTCGCCTCAAGGTGCTTTATGTACGATAATTTGTAGTTCAATCGAACTCCCAAGTACTTGTACTCATTAACAATTTCAATGATCTCGCTCCTATACTTCCATTGAAAAGTAGGAGACCTGTTACATTCGCTGAAAACTATTATTTTAGAGGCGAGGTTAACTCTCAAGCCCCACTGCATACTGTACTCGTAAAGCTCATTTATCATTTTCTGTAAAACTTGTGCCGAGTGGGCTAAAAGCACGATATCGTCGGCGTACATAAGAGCTTTTAGTGTTGTGTCCGCAACCTGTACACCGCCGGTGAGACTGTCACTTAGGTCATTTATATATATCGAGAAAAGAGTTGGATTCAGCAAGCAACCTTGTCGAACACGGCTCAGAAAGCAGTCCATCAAACCATACTCATAACGTAATGAAAACAAATTTAAACAAAAATATTTTTTATTTTTCTGATAGATATAACGTTAATGCATAAAATTGTTAATTTTATTATGAACTGTGTTCAAAACTGTACAAACTAAAAAAATTGGTTTAAAAATTTGTGTTCTTGAAAAAATGTAACAAAAAAATCTAAAATGTTTAAAGTGAGCCTAAAAGTTTAAGTTTAAGAAAAAACAAAGCTTATATTCACATATTTGTTGCTGGAATGTTGTAAATTAAATTTAAAGTATTCTAATTACAATTGTACCGTAAATATAAATTAATAAGTGCGAAGCGTTTGTGTTAGATTTGAAAAAAAAACAAGAACAAAAATTACTAGAAAACAAAAAAAAAGAAATTCTTAAAGGCAGTTGCAGTTTCAAATAGCATGCAACACTTTATGCGTTGCACTTACCAACCACTAAAATCTTTAAAAACACTTATTCAATTGCACTAAACAACTGTCAACAAACTGACAAGCACCTGCACGTTTGTTCTTATTTTTGTACACCAAAAGCAAAAAAGCTAAGCTACTGAATTGTAGACATGAACAAAGTATGAATATGTATAGTAGTCTATAAAACATCACATGACAATCGTGTCAATCATGTGAAAATAACTTTTGAATGGCCATTGATACATTTTTTTTGCAAATCATTGATTTCTGCTCGAGTTTTATTTACGAAAAAGTTACAGCTAAGAAATTGCTTCAATTACGTATTTGCAAACAATAATCTTGCTCGAAGGCTAATTTGACAAAAATTAAGATAAATGTTTTTTTGATCATGCTGTGCTGTTGTACTTTTAGATAGCCAAAAATATATTTTTTATTTATTGTCTTATAAAGCACCCTGCAGGGCATAAATGTGCTATGGTGCTAAGTAACTAAGTATTGTAGTGAGTTTATATTTTACCGCCAGCTTTTGGCATAGTGCTGAGGCTTTTTAGCTCACTAAAGCTTGATTAATAAAATTTTCAAATAATCCATCAAACAATTAATTCAAACTCTTTATTGAATAAGAAATGAATTTTAATAGATCACTAAAATTTTTGATTAATCATATGCTCAATTGCTCCAGTAATGATTGGTTGAAATATTCTATTAATCAAAAATGAAGTTTAATCGAGCAATCAAGATTGAAATTGACCAAAAGACTAGTCAACTGAATAATCGTCTTTTTGTTAACCAGATATTTGAATATATTGATAAGTCACATTATTTTTCAGGTTTAATAATTTGCCTATTCTGATTTGGCTAAAAGTGTTGATAATTGAACTAGACGTTTAACAAACCAATTGTTTAGTCAACTTAATTGATTAATAAAGCAGTAACGTTAATTTGATTAAACATAACTTCAATTACTTCAGTATTTGATTTATTGATTAATCAAAAAATACTAGCTGACTTAAATATCATAGTAGTAGTTTATATTTTAGTGACAGGCTGAGTTCCATCAATCAGTAAAAAGTTTGTTTAATCAAATTTTCAAATAATCCATCAAACAATTCTAGCTTTTAATTAAGTAAGAAATTAATTTTAATAGATCACAAAAATTGTTTATTAATCAGATGCTCATTTAATGCAGTACTCGATAAGTTCCAATAGTTTATTAATCAAAAATTAAATTTACTTGTAGAATCAAAGTATAGATTGATCAAAAGACTAGTCAACTAAAAAATCGTATTTTTCATTAATCACTTGTGATTAGTCACAGTATTTCCAGCTTTAAAAGTTTGCCTGTTCTGCTAGCGCTAAATAGTTGATTGATAAACTAAGCATATAACAACCAATTTTTCAAAAATATCTTAAATTACTTCAATATTTGATTAATATTAATTAATGAAAAAAGTGCTGGCTTAAATATCATTGTAGTGAGTTTATATATTGCTGACAGACTGATGTTTCATCAGTTACTAAAAAAATTTGTTTAATCGAGTTTTGAAATAATTTTAATAGATCACTAAAATTGTTTATTAATCAGATGCTCAATTTCTTTAAATTTAGTCGTAGAACCAAAGTTTAGATTGTTCGAAAAACTAGTCAACTGAATAACTGTCTTTTTAATTAATCAGCTGTTTCATTAAGGTGATTAGTCACACTATTTGTCAGCTTTTTGCCTATTCTGGTTTTGCTAACGCTAAAGGGTATATTGATGAACTAAGCGTTTAACAAATTGTTTAGTCAACTCAATCGATTAATCAAAACAATGCAATTGCTTATTTAACTCATCGATTAGGCAAATAGTAACATAAATAGATTACTGAAAAGTTCGGTTAAACTTATCTTTAATTACTTTAGTAATCGTTTAGTAAATTAACCAAAAAAAAACTATTTGACTAAATAATCATGTGTATACTATTCACACACAGCAGCAGCTTTACAAATTTTACTGTTCGTGCTCGCCTTGCACTAAAATATTGACTAACAAATTAATCGTTTAACAAACCAACCGATTAATCGAATAAAGGTATAGCTATATTTGCACTTGACAAATTATTTCTTGTCTCACCACCTCATAATCAACACCAGCCATAAAAAAGTTTATAAAATGATCTCATTTAAACTTTTATAAACATCTGAAAACTAAAAAAACAATTCCTAATGCTAATCTGCCCACACTTTCTGCATAGCAAATCTATTCTTGTTTTCTTGTTTTCATTTTACTAATATTAAGAATTATTTCCAGTCAGTCCCAATCAGAAAGCCATGGCAAAAGCAATTTGACGCACCATTAGCGCTCCTACTTACATATTAAACTTGCAAAGTGAAAACGAAAGCATTTTTTGCAAAAAAATATGACCATGATTTTGCTTTTAAGAATAATATTACTCCTTTGTTTTGCCTTTTATTTTAAAATATTTATGGCAATGTTAAATTGCATTGGAATGGCATATTTATAATAGCATTTAACACTTTATTGAACCAGCATGTGGGCACACACCCCAGCAAAGTCATTAGCGAGCATATGAAAAAAAAGAAGTAGTTCGAAATAAAATTGCATATGGGGCATTCCATATCAACTCATATCGCCGATGGATTTTACGGCACCGATTTTGTTAACATTTTGACAAATATTTTCAACAGATTTCTTTAATTATCTAATTAGATTTCTATAATTTTTATCAAATTTCTGCTTTCGAAAGTTTCGGAACAAATTTTTTTTTAAATTCGATAAAGGTTTCTCCTTTACATGGGTTTTCTCTTTTTAAATAAAAAAATACGTGTGTGAAATGCTATTAAACCTTGTTCTCTATGAGATGTTAGGCTTCACGCTTTTAGAATTTACAAAATTTCTTGCATTTGCGGTTTCACTCCGTTTCTTTCTTCTCTCATTTGTTGAAATTTTTGCTAAATTTGTGATAATTTTTAAGATATCCGACAATTTTTTTAAATTTTTGAAAAGTTTTGAAATTTTAGATTAATTTTGAAATTTCCTATAACAACTGTTTTTGTTTTATCGGCCAATTGATAAAGGATTCAAGGTTCGAAACGGGCTCAAGGCCAGAACAATAATTTTTTGTAATGATTATTGTTTTTTTTAATTTTTCTATAATTGCAAAATTGTATTTTGTTTTTGGAATAGTAAGTAGAAAATTTTTCATTTTTTTTCGAAATGGATCTATTCTGCGCAGCTATAGCCGGTTGTCTGAAAAATTTTCTACTTGCTATTCCAAAACAAAATACAATTTTGCAATTATAGAAAAATTAAAAAAACATAATCATTACAAAAAATTATTGTTCTGGCCTTGAGCGTGTTCCGAAACCTTGATTTCATATAACATGCTGATGATGCATATAAGCATGATGAAAAAATTTTCAAACATATTAATTAAACAAAACTCTTAAAACTATCGAAATTTTTAAAACTTATCTTAGTTTCAAAACATATTGAAAATTTGATGAACTTGTTGAAAGTTTAAAAGATTATAGAAAGTTGTAAACCTTAAAGTTCAAAGCTTATTTAAATCGAGGCAAAGACAGAAATGGTGAAAGTTACCTATAATTTCAAAATTCATCGAAGTTTTTAAAACTTATCGAATTTTGTAAAATTTATAGAAAATTCTTTCGAAAATCTGCACAATTAAAAAGAAATTTTAACATTATCGAAAATCTGAAAAATTAACGTAAATTTTCAAAATTATCAACATTTTAAAAACTTATCGAATTTAACAAAATGTATCGAAAATTTAAAAATCTATAGAAAACTTCACAACTTATCAAAAATCTGAACATTTAACGAAAATTTGCGAAGTTGAACGTATTGAGAACTTATCGAAAATCTGAAAAATTAACGAAAATTTTCAAAGTCATCCATACTTTCAAAACTTACCTATAATTACAAAATTTTACGAAAATTTAAAAACCTATAGAAAACTTCAAAGCTTTGTTAAAAGTCTGAACATTTAACGAAAATTTTAAATTTTCACAAAATTTTCTTAAAATTATCGAAAAGTTCTAAAAATTTAAGGAAAATTGCACAAAATCTTTAATAATCTGCATTTGGCATGCAGTACGAAAATCAAAATTTTGTTCAACAAAACGAATACGATATCCGTCCTGCTGCTATTTTCCTGAAACGAAAAGACCAAAAGAATTCTGGGACTATGTTGCCACTGTTTTTGATATCAAATACCATTTATCGAATCTTCAAAATTTGTTTTTAAATACTAGAATCATATTTTCAAAAAAAAACAACAAAATATTTATGGTTTCAAATTACTTTTGTAATGATTTTTGGATTTAAGATCTTCTATAAACGTTCGTTCATATCTGTTCTTGGTGCTAAATTGAAGGCTTCAACTTCGCTGAGCGTCTAGGTGATGCATGTATTTTGTCAGAGCAATGAAAAATGGCACTGAAGATGGCGCAATGCCGAAACTTGGTTGTCTGCAAAAGCAAAATAAAATTTGACAAAGAATGTCGGAAAATCGTTGCAACATACATCAACAGCTCCTACCGACAATATTACAATCTAAGGCTTACTCAGCTCAGATTTGAATCTGCTGAACCGGCTAATACCATCTTTCAACAACCAACTTGTCCGCCAACGCGCAGCACATATCATAATTTGAATAATTAATTAGCTAACATAGCTGATTAAACAAAATACCAATTAAGAATCAATTAAAGCACTTAAAACACACGTGCTTTTTGAGCTACTAACTGCCAAAAACCGACGCCTCCTAATTTTACATTAACTCCACCGCCACCGACTATAGGCAATTGCTTCAGTGGGCGCTTTCCGGTGCAAAACACATCATAAATTGTTTAATATGAAACTAAAAAATTGCATTGGTCATCGGTCAACAAGTTGATTGCCCATTTTTGGTTAGTGTTGAGTATGCTTTAATTTGCTCTTAACACAATTTTGGTAAGCAGAGCTTTAACTCGAAATGAGCTCCATTTCAGCACATTAGTGATAGTTGATTAACCGTAAAGTTGTTGTTGGGCGAGTGATTTGTTTAGGTCTATTTATGAATTTATGACTAATGAATGAGCCCACGTGGAGTGAAAAAGTAAATGCGTAGTTTTGATATAAATTTGTATGTGCGTGCAGTGTTGTGCAATAAAACAGCAGTACGAAGTAGTGTCAAGCTTGGAATTGTCATCTGTTTTACGTTAAAATCAGTTAAGGTGAATTTTTCTTAAAAAATTCCTGTTTCAGAAATCATATTTTGCTCTTATGATATATTTTCATTCATCAACGCTTAAAGAAATTATAAAATTTCTTCATTTGTATGGAGGCTGACCCCTTTTTTTCAAAACTTTTTGTAATATTTGGATCTGCCATTTCACATCTGAGTATTTGGGATATTAATAAAATAATATATTTTCTATGACTTTTTAAATTTCCGATGTTTCTAAATTATCCATAAGTCTTAAAAACTTTGATTAGTTTTCAAATTAAAGGTCGTTTTTGAAACATTCGATAACTGAACCGCTCACTGCACAAAGTTTCAATGATTTTTAAAACTTTCGGCAGTAGTTGCTGAAATATTTGATAGTTCTCGAAAATTTCGAAATGTTTTGAAAATTGTGGTAAGTTTTGAAATTTTCCAAACCTGGTGAAATTTTTGATAGGTTTTCAAATTGTTGGTCGATATTAACGTTCGGTTGTTGTTGGAATTTTTAATTTTGAAAACATAAAAAATATAACCACATATGCAGTTAAGCCCAAATATTTTTTGAAATTTTTATTTTAAAATAATGTTCGAAAATTTGTTGATTTCGAATACCGAAACATGGCTGATAATATAAAACTTGTTCAGTAAATTGGTAAGCTCTAGCATTGTTTAACTGCCGAAATTAGGCACTTCGATTGAATTTTCGACACTTTTAGACTTTTTCTAAACTAAAAAAAATTTCGAAGTTAAAAAAGTGTTTCGAAATAAAAAAAAATTTGAAATTGATAATAATTTACATTAACCAGAGTTTTTATAATAATGAATCTAAAACTGCCTACATACTGCAAATTTATTGCACAGCACTGTATATGTTAAAAAAAAACTTACATATTCGAACTAAATTTTTAATTATAAGCAACCCGCCCAAAAGCGAATAAAAAATTTACAAATTTGGCTTAAACTAATTCCAACTTTCGTATTTTTTGTCTCGTTTTCTTCCAGATGGTTCACTATGTCTCCGCATCGGCTTTAACCTCACAAAATAGTTTGGCATTGCAAAACCATCAAACGCTAACGTTTGGCAAATTATTGCGCGCTGCTGGCAATATGGGTGACATCAGAGATTGTCCGGTAGGTGGCGCCTACAAAATTTATACATTTTTTATTTAAAATTAAATAATACCAAATTTTCTTACTTAATAAATTTCGAAATCTCGCTTTAATTTCAGAATGCTTGTGGCGCCAAAATTGGCATCTGTCGTGCGTTACTCAATCGTCCTGATGTGGTATCAATTGGTATTGTGTGGGATTCGGAACGTCCCGCAGCCGATCAGGTGCATGCTGTATTGAAGGCAATTGGCACCAATTTACGTTTATCGGACGTTTTTCATCAGGTAGCCGAACATCGTTGGGCACAAAATGTACAACACGAATTAGTGGGTATTGTCTCGTATTATGGCAAACATTATACGACTTTCTTCTTTCATACCAAACTAAAGGTTTGGGTATATTTCGACGATGCCAATGTGAAAGAGGTAAGCGTGGGCTTATATGCAATATCCCAACATGGGCGAGTTCCTGAAAACGAAGGCAGATGCTTTATACCAGTAGTTTACGTCGAGGTCGGTACAGCAGCTTTTGACTTGTGCTGAGCGCCCTCTACGTTCATCTGTTGTGTCCATGTCGGCTCATATCTTTTGCATCTCACGAAATATTTTTTAACACACACTCTCTCTTTTTTTTCTCTCTCTTTATCTTTACCAAACTCAGGTCGGTCCCAATTGGGAAGGTGTTGTCGACAAATGCAGTCGCGGACGTTATCAGCCACTACTCTTACTCTATGCTGTACCACAACCACCCTCAACTGGTACACAATTCGCACCCGAGAGCACTCAGGCCACCATAGTACGCCGCGCTATAACACCAAGTCCAATAACGCCAGAGAAAACGAATTTGGGTAACACACGTCGTGCCATTACGCCCACACCATTGCGTTCACCGAACGACTATCAGAATTTGAGTGTCATTCAGAAAAATATTTTTCCCGGGGGAGCAAATGGGTCGCAAGCCCCACCAGCACTTAGTAGCGATGAAACCGATGCTTACATAAGCCGTAAGACCGTAGAACATGTGCTAAGCGCCCAACAATATCAAAATTTGAATGTAGTGCAAGACAAGATCTTCCCGAATAATAATGGCGGTCTGGTAGGTAGCCAATCAGCTGAAGAGAAAGACGCAGATTCCTTGTCGCACAAAATCGGAAAGGTGCTCAATGCACAACTCATGCGCAAATACCATCTACAGCTGACGCGCAGTCAAAGCGCTGAATCTGGTCATGTTAGCGGCTCGTCAAATGGCTCTTCACCACCAAGTGATGGACTCACCATTCCGGATCACTTGAATCAGCCACGTCGTCGTGATTCGGGGAATTGGTCAGGCGATCGTAATAGCGCAAGTTCAGCTTCATCCACCACGCTCGATAATCCCTATCTCTTTATGGTGGGCAAGCGCAATCCACCTGCAGTACCGCAAAGTCCCACACGCAATGGCTTACCTTATGATCCTGGCTATGACTCATTCTCGCTGAGTTCAACTGATTCCTATCCACCTAAACATCACATGAATCCGCAACTTGCAAAAATACCCGAAGCTAGCGCTTCGCAAATGCTCACAGGTGATTGCGAAAAGCTTTGTCATGAAGCAGATCAACTGCTGGAAAAGTCACGACTTGTCGAGGAATCACACGATCTTGAGACAGCGCTTGTACTTTGCAATGCGGCTGCAGGACGCGCGCGCGCCGCCATGGATGCGCCGTACAGCAATCCGCACACAATGACATTTGCGCGCATGAAACACAATACTTGCGTGATGCGCGCGCGGAGTTTGCATCGACGTATTTTGGTAGAGAAGGGCGCCGACATGGATGCCATGCCCGAAATGAAGCACATGCGTGAGGGCAGCAATAGCAGCGTAAAGCATGTGCGTCAAAATAGCAAAGACAAAACATTGGATAAAACGCAGACGCAGACGCAGACACAGCAAGCAGCGGCAACAACGGCGGCAGCAGCCACATCAGCAAATAAGAGCATTGAGATTTATGCAACGCTACCGAAGAAAAAGAGTCCGCTGAAAGCGCTGGCAGCAGCTGTTGGTAATGATGACAATGCTATCGAGTATGAAACGCCACAAACAACGGTCAACGCTAAGCCCGAACGTGAAAGTCGTTCGATTTTCGGCCGCAGCAGCAGTAAGTCGGAGAAAGAGAAACGCAGCCGCAGCGAAGACCGCAATAAGTTAACACGCGAATTTTCACTAACCGAAACTTTGTTGGTCAACGCTAAAGATACGCTGAAGAAGCACAAAGAGGAGAAGGATGAGAAAAAGGAGAAAGACAAAAACGGCAAGAAGCAGCATAAAATACGACGTAAGCTATTGATGGGGGGACTTATACGACGCAAAAATCGTTCAATGCCTGATTTAACAGAGGCGGGAGATGATGCAAACGCACAGAAGGAGGCGCCAGCACCACTGGCAACTTCAGTGGACGATAGTTCAGTTGGTTTGAATGGTAAAAATGGCATGACCGGCTACATCTCTGAGGGTCATTTCGACTATCGCGACTCTAATAATGCCAATCCGAATCTGGAGCGTAGTAAATTGATGCGCAAAAGCTTCCATGGCAGCGGACGTCAGCTAACAGTGGTCGCTAAGGTGGCACCACCTCCTCCCATGCGTACGAGCTCTGCGATAACACAGCAACAGCTGCAACAGCAATTGGCATTGCAGCAACAGCACGATGTAGGAGTATTGCAGCATTTCCATCATGAAGCGAATCTATCAAATATTTCAGCCATGAGTTCGAACACCTCCATAAGTGAGGATTCCTGTCAGACCATTATTACGACTTGCGCGCAGGTGCACAACGAACAGAGTCCGCTGAAGGATGGCATTTATCAAACAGCGAACGGGCAGTATCAACAACATAACAGTTATGCAGCGCCTACAGCCGAAATCAGTAGAGAAGAAGTAGATGGTGTTGGTGGTGGCCCTAATGCTAATGCAAATACCAATGGTAATACAAATGAAGTGCCACTCGAGCTACCACCCTATCCAAGCCCTCCACAATCTGTGTGCCACTCACGCCAGGCGAGCGAAGATTTTCCACCACCACCACCAGAGATCGATCTCGAGCCGCTCAATCAGCAAATCAGCCAGATACAAGTGTTGGAGGCGAGTAAGCAGCAACGCAACATGGAAACGCTAGAGGGCACCACCAGTATACTGGCGCAGTTACAGCAACGTCATCAGCTAATGAAAATGCGTAAGGAGCAGGCGACGCCCACTTGCGAACCCACTGCCTCTAATTGGCTTAAGGAGTTACACTCAAAGCAAACAGATCTTAAAAACGCACAGCGGCACACAGACTCACCTGTGAAGCAGCTCATACAACAAACAGGTGGTGTGCGTGATCTGGCGCATCGCTTTGAGCAAACGAAATTGAGCAACGGCACCATCATCGGTGAACAACAGCAACAACCATTGCGCTCTTATTCATCACAAGAGCTACTCAATCCATCAAAACCGCCAATACGCACACAAATGAATGGTTTGCCGCAGCAACATGCTGGCGCGCCAATGACAGCTACTCCTGCCAGCGCTCCTACGATGAAGGCTGTGGAAGCGGATGAAGTAGATTGTGCGTCGCAACGTTTCCAACGTCTGCCGTCACATCAGGTATTGCCCAAACCGAAATATGAGGTACCGAAATCGCAGATCGCTGAAGAGTTGCGTGAAGTTGAGATGCTCAATACAATGGTGAAACAGACTCTCAATAGCGCGCCAGCGCTGCAGCAACAACAGCAACAAACACCACAGCAGCAGCAAACAATACAACAAAATGCCGCCAATTCTGCGGGTGCTGCCATGGCGACCGCCATGCCGAAACGCGTTAAGAAGAAAAGCGTATCCTTTTGCGATCAAGTTATACTTGTAGCGACTGCCGATAATGAGGAAGATGATGATTTCATACCAAATCCTATCTTGGAGCGCGTCTTGCGTACAGCGCAAAATCCCAACGAAAAAGTGACAGCACACTTAATGCAACAACAACAACAGAATATGATACGGCTACCGACGGAAGCGCAACCGCGCATTATACAACCGCTGCCACCACCAGTGCAGCAGCACCAACAGCAACACCAACAGCAGCACATGCCAGCGCCACCACCTATGGCGCAGCAGTCGCCTATGTTGGGCAGCGAACGACGCGCAATGCCGGTGCAGGGACAAGATATGCAACGTTATGTACAGCTGCAGCGACCACAACTAGAAGCGCTGCGCCAACAACAGCATTTACAGCAATTACAGCAGCAGCAGCAACAACAGCAGTTACAGCAGCTTCAGCAACAACCACAGCAGCAACAACAGCAGTCTGCTTTGTCATATATGTCAGCTGGTCAAGTCTACACGCCTATACACGACATCTACCGCATGCAACAGCAGCAACAATATGCCACACAGCTACCGCCTCAATCAGCGCATCAAACGCATGCGCAATACGATGAACACTTGCACAACGGTAACGGAGCTGCTGCGAATCATGCACTAATAGCCGCGCGCACTAGCATGAGCGGCATCGCTAATGTTGCCACGCAGCAACATATGCAGATGCTAGTAGCTCAACAGCAACAGCAGCAGCAACAACAACAACATCAACAACATTTGGATGCACAAGCCAGTTATGTAAGCATACCGCGCTCACACGCAAATCACGCACAGCAAAGTTACTCGGTTCAATTGCAAAAACATCAACAACATATGCAACAACAACAGCAACAAATGTCGCCAAACTGCTCTTATTATCCCGGTGTTCCTGGCATGGACGCACCACCACTGCCATCACCATATCAACGAGTGCCACTGCCGCACGGCCATGCCAGTGAACAATACCTACCGCCAAGCAACCACACCAACAATAATATGCCGAAGACACAACATCCCTATCCATCTCCCGCCATCACCTCTCCCTCACCTTATTTTCATGTGCCGCAAAATGCCGCCATATCCGCGTTAGCAAACACACAACCGCCGCAGCACACAAAGGCATCACACCAAAAGAAGGTAAGCTTTGAGCCAGGCACTAAAGGTGAAACCGATTCATTATGCAATGGTAGCAACAACAACATGCACAACAGCAGTAATTTAGCAGCGGCGCTACCACCAAAACCTGCCACCAACGCAACTCATATTAACGTGTCCTCAGCGCAACAGAATGGATTGCCCACGGTGATGTTGGCAGCTGCAGCGGATAGTAGCGTCAATGTGACCGCAATTCCAACGCGCGTCTATAACAACGCCATCGTTAAAGCATCAGCCAAAGCGGTGGAATGTAATTTGTGTCGAAAGCGTCATGTAATTGCACCCGCCGTTTATTGCACCAACTGTGAATATTATTTACAAATGCTAAACAATCGACGGTAGATTGGAAGCAATCGGATGGAGGTAAGCTGAATGAAGGGGAATGATTGGTTGGGAGAACAAGTGAGTAGTATACAGTAAGAGTGAGAGGTCCTTAGAGCAAGTAAGAGAGGAGCAGAAACACGCAGTGAGTGCGAACGTAACTAAATAGCGGTAAATGAGTTGTTTGTGGCATATTAAGCAATAATCGCTGAGCGAATTTAGTTTGAGAGACTTTGATTGCGTTTTTCCAGCATTTAAGTTTAAATGAATAAAAACATTGTAGTTTTAAGTTAGATTAAAATATTCTCTTAAATTTGTTAAATGCTACATTCTATTGAATTTGAAAAAAAAATTCTTAAGCGCGACGATCGCTTATTTTGAGGAATATGAACTTTACTCCCAAAATTTGAGGCAAGTAGAGTTTGTAGGTACTGCAGTTCTGTGGTATTGCACTGCTAACTTGTGCTGAATGAGAGGAACATTTTTTATTATTTTCAGCTTAAATTTGCTTCGCCAATTATTTATAAAAAAATTATTTGTTCTGTAATAAAAGAAACATAAAATTTAAATTTTTTAAAAAGATGAAACTATTGGGATAAATTTTGTCAAAATGTTGAGATATTTGAAAAATATTTTTTTTTATGCTAAGCAAAATTAATAAATTCAAGAAAAAGTACGTTAATTTAATAAGGCCAACATTTTTTTACGTATATTTTTTTTTATTTTGGCATTTTTTATACCAATTTACCATAACATCATTTTATTGTAAGAAATTTTTTTACATGAAATTAAAAGAAATTCAAAAAAAATTTTAAAATTTTAAAAATTCTTTGAAATATTTTATCTTATATTTCGCCAACTAGTAAGCAAAGCAAAAAGTTCGAAAGAAAAAAATCTTAACGAATTTTCTATATAAGCGACAAATTTTGAAGTTTTTTGTTAAATATTTTCTCTATTTTCGTTCCCTCCTAAGAAACATTTTTTGAAAGAAAAAACCGTGTTTTTTATTCAAAAAAAAGTTTTGATCTAAAGATTTTTTACAAGAAAATTAAAAACTTGTAAACATTTAAAAATATTTAATTTCTTTAAAGCATTTTGTTTTAGTTTTCCGACAATTTCTAACATAAACGAGATATGCTTAAGATATATAAGCAAATTATACAAAAGAATATTTGCAAAAAATGTTTGAAAATTTGTTACGCGAATTTAAAGGACAAGTCTTTGCGATATGAAGAAACATTTAGAAACTTTTTACACAGAATTCAAAATAAAAATAAGAAAAATTTTTAAATTTGTTTGAACATTTTAACACAATTTTTCGCCAACTTTAAAACAAATCAAAAAATTCGAAGGAAAAGTTATAAAAAATTTTATCTAAGAAAAATCGTCACAATATGGGAAGAAAATTAGAAATTATCTTTAAAAATTTTAAGTCGGAAATTGGAAAAAAAATCGAACATTTAGATTGACATTTTTTTTTAATTTGCGACATGATTTCATAAATTTTCTACGCAAAAAAGTAAATCTGTTAAAAAAACATAAAAAATTTGGAAAAAATATATATTTTTTCATTCCAAACGAGTAAAATTACAAAAAAAAACTGAAAATTTTCAACTTTTGAAAAATTTTAGTTTTTTTCTTCATCCGAGGAGAAAAAATTAAAAAAAAGTATTTTTATCAACATAAATACATTTATCAAAATATTGTTTTCACATGAAAGATAATACGGTAAGCAAAATTTTAAGAAATCAAAAATCAGTTTAAAATCGGCTGTCTTAGCATTTGGGAAAAACTACAAAAATAGTTTTTTTATGAATGATGGAGTTTTTGAAATTTCGAAAATTTGAAGAAAATTAAAAGCTGTTCAAAACTAGTTGTCTTAATTTTGATGAAATATTTCAGCAATTCTTTTTAAGTTCTCTTTGGTCGAATTTTTAAAATTTTAACAATCTATGACGAAAATTATATGAATAACAAATATAATTTAGCGCAATATGTTACCGAGGCGGTTGTTCTCGAGTTTTTTTTAGTCAGAGCCATTGTTTCTAAAAATTTTTTTAAGCATTTTTATTAAAATATTTTCTATGACAAAATATATACTCGTAAAACTTCCAAGCCATTGTCTTGATTCGACATATGTAGTTTTTTTTAATTTTCAGAATTTTTTTCTATTGCTTGCTAGAGATTTGATTTGAGACCTGCACTATAAGGCAAGAACACTACATTTATGGCAGTATGTATTTATTGCAATTTTTTTCGAAAAATTTTTAAAGTTTAGTTTTAAATTAATTAGATTAGTTGAGCTGAAAGGCCGCGGTTAATGAATAAAACTTCCTTTTGGTTTGTTTTATATTCATAAATTTTAATTTTGGTCGATATTTCGACTTCAATCTGAAGTCATCATCAGGGCTGAAGACAAAACAATAACAATAGTTAATTACACAGAACATACATATGAACACATGAATAACAAAATATGACTTACACATATGGACATGTATGATCGACTGATTGGGAATATGACCAAAAAATTACAAAGAGGTCGAGAAAAACAAAATAAGTAATCAAAATATAAACAATTTGGAAAAGTCCCGTAAAAATAAACAATTTTCATGAACAGTAAGGGTAAACAAAAATCATGTATACATAACAACATTGATATGACAACTAGACTTAGCTTAACACATATGTACGTGTGTATGTACATATTTCATCCCATTTAACTATTTGACAATATTTCAAATGACCGCCTTGTAGTGTTGTTGCTTCAAAATTAAATTCCTGTAAGACTGCGCACAATTGTCTGTGTCCATTTTGAAGTTCATTCTTTTTTCATTACGGGTGTTCAAAATATGTAGCATTTCTAAAGTGTATCGTTTGCTGTAATGTTTTTCATTGTCCAGTATAGTTACATTATCGAAGTCGGGGAAGTGCCCTGTGTCCTTGCAGTGGGATGTTAAAGCCGTCTTGTTGTCCGAAGCATTATTCCTTAATTTAATGTTAGATCTATGAGCGGAAATCCTTGTCTAGAGTTTTAATTTTGTGGTCCCCACATATACTTTCTCGCATACGTGGGACCCGTCGCCGTTGCAAGGAATTCTGTAAATAACGTTAGATTTCTCCAGTTTTGAAATTTTGTCCTTAGTTTTGCTGAAAACTTATTGCAGTGTGTTATTGTATGTAAAGGCTATTTCATATTTTTCTTTGTCATATATATTCGACATCTTGATCCTCTCTAAGGTTCCGGGAACATAGGTGATTGACTTGTATATTTTACAATCTTTCTCCTTTTTCAAATGTTCTTTTTTATTATTGGCATGATAATTCCGGACCAGCTTGTTAATTAAGTTTATGGGAAAATCATTTTCTTCTAAAGTTTTCTTGATTATCGCAATATTTTTGTTATGAAACATTTTATCACTTATCGTGAGTACCCTTCTAATAAAGTTTTTCGCAGTATTTATAATGGTTTTCGGTTCATGCTTTGAATTATAATTGATTAGTCTCCCTGAAGCCGTAGGTTTTTTGTACCAATCAATATATATTTTATTATTTTTCCTAATGATGAGTGTGTCCAGATAGGGGAGTTCGTTGTATTTTTCCACCTCCATAGTAAACTGTATGTTTTTGTAATACCTATTGAGTCGTGCAAGCATGGTTTCTATTTCATCTGTTTTGACGATGGCAAATAGGTCATCTACATATTTGGTCAACAGGCGTGGCTTGGTTGTTGACTCTTCCTCGAATTCCGTTAGCAGTTCTTCCAGAACTATGTCCGCTATGACTGGGGAGGCTGGTGAGCCCATTGGCATTCCTGACCGTTGTTCATAGATTTTGTCGTTATATTTAAAATATCTATTTTCTTTTACGCAAAATTTAAGAATATTCAGAAATAACTCTTTAGATAGCAACGTGTATTCTTTGATATCATTCCACTTCGAGGAAATGATTTGGATTGCAATATCCACGGGTATGCTGGGAAACAAGGAAGCCACGTCAAAAGACACTAAACTCTCATCATCGTAAATATATGTACCTTTGACTCTTTCCTTAAACTCTGTGGCATCTTTCACATTGTATTTGGACGACTTTGTAACATTTTTCAGTATGCCAACGACATATTTACACAAATTGTAGGATGGGGAATCAAAACATGAGCATATAGGTCGAAGGGGAATGCCTTCTTTGTGTATTTTCCTTTGTGTATTGGATTTGCACTTCTACAAATGAAAAGATTCTTTTCTTTTTCCTGAATGTAGCCATTGTTGAACATCTTCATTACAATTTCGTTGTTCTTATCCTGTAACTTGTTGGTCGGATCACGCTTTAAAACTCTATAAGCTGAAATATCGTTCACCATAGTTTGCATTTTTACAGAATAGTCTGTTCTGTCCATCGCTCCAGTGGCATTGCCCTTATCAGCATTAAGTATCAGAACTTGCTTATTGTTTTTGAGGAACTTTTTGGTGGAGCGTAAAGTCGCACACAAATATTTGTCACGCATTGAGGTCGTCTTCTTTTTCAATTGCTCATGTATCAGTGCCGTGAAATTGTTTCTTTCAATTTCCTGCCTTTCCTTATTTTGTATTGTTTGGACAATATTTTCCCCGTCAGCTATGAATTTGAGAAGTGGGAATTTTCCTTCTTCAAATGGCATAACATATTTCAGACCTAGAGATAAGAGCCATTGAATGTCTTTAGGAATGTCTAAATGTGTGGCATTGTGAAAGAATTCTGGTACTACCCTAATGTTGAGCTTTTCTTTTTCTTTTTGTTTCAATTTTTCGTACTTGTTTATTTGTATTTTTCTAATGTTTTTAGCAAGTTTGTTTTTGAGTACATCCTCGCTCTCAAAAAGTTTAGTTTTAAAGTTTTAAAGATTTATGTATTTTTTGAAATTATCATAGATTGATTTATATTTTGTTTAGTATGGGACAAATAACTTTTTTTATTTAAGCTGCGCGAAAAAGATTTAAGAAAACTTATTTTATAAAAATGTTCCTTTTTTGTCCGGGAGTTACTGGATCTAATTTTTTTAAATACGCTTTAAGCCTCTAAAAAAAACAATAACATAACACATACATGCAATTCCCTTTATGGTTCTACATAAAGAATAATTGGCATATAAAAAAAAACTTAAAACTAAATTCGCTTACAGCCTACAAAAGCTTTTCACAAAAAAATTTATTCAAATCTTCCATTTCGTTTAACAAATTAAAATTATAAATTTTATACACTTAGTTGTTTTAATATTAGTTAAACATATACATACATACATTTACAAATTCACGAAAATCTCATACATTAAATTCACTGATTTGTTGCTTACATACATATATTTAAAAAAAATCTTATATTTGAAGAAAAAAAAATAAATATATTACATATTTTTTATTATGTGCTTAACTACTCTTGAGTAAGTTCGTAGTTTTTAATAGCAGTCGTTGCGTTTGGCATTATGGCTGTCGAACGGCCCTCAATTCCAGGCGCCCATAATTCACAAAATATTTTTTACTTTATTTTTTAAATTTAGTTTTTACTTACTTTATTACTCTACACACTTATGTTTTTAATTATAGATATTACATTTATACTTATAATGCATTTAAATTTTTTTATAAGTTTTATAAAGTTTTCTTCCACAGAAAAAAATTAAAAAAAAACTATAACAACATACATTGATTCAGCAGCAATGCGAAGTTCCAGCCAACTACTTAAAACAAACAAAAAACAATAAGAATAATAATAAATAAATATTTTTTTACAGACACAAACCTAATTGTGTTTTCATTTTTATGAAATAAGTTTATGGTAAGTATTAACCTGGGTCGATTTGTATGGACGAAAGTTAACCGATATCGCGCCATCGCTTTTTCGATAGGATTTGGGCTTAGGAAAAAAAGTTTCACTACGCATACCCAAAAAAATAATTTTCGAGCCTGCAAAAACAAATGGCGAAAGGGTAAATTTTTCGACCACAACACTCCTCAAAGCCCTAAAAATATTCAAGAAAAACTGGTATAAAAACGTTGGCGATTATTTTTGTTTTATTATTTTTTTGGGTATGCGTAGTGGAACTTTTTTTCCTAAGCCCAAATCCTATCGAAAAATCGATGGTGCGATATCGGTTAATAAATCGTCCCAGTCTAGTAAGTATACTGCTAATTGTTGGAAGCTTTGCTTTCTCCTTGAATGAAAAGCCTTTTATAGGGGATGCCAATGTAATTCAAGCTGAATGTTTTTTTTTCGGAGTACCTACTATTGAATTCAAATTGATCGTGAAGTGTAGAGGATTTTCTAAAAAGTTTGCTGCGACGAGCTAGTTTGGTTAACAAATCATTCTTAAACTGAGCGTCTAGCCCTCTGTCATAATATAGAAAGTTTATTTTGAAGAGAGTTGGCAAATATGCTTACCTGTGATTTTGTCACAGTTACTAAAAAGATCAAAGTAAATTTCGGGGGCATCTTCGAACGAATAACCATGACTGATTGATTGTAACAGCGTCTGCTTCCCGTTACCAATCAATGGTAATGGTAAGCATTAATAGCAATCATTTGTAAATCGATGGACTAATGTGAAAATCGTACTGCGTCGGAAGATGAAGTGTCAAATCATATTAAAAAAGTACCCATCAGCTGATTTCCGGACGTCACCTGTATGGTTCCGCCATGATTATTATTAAGCCTCGATGCACCGGACCTTTATTTAGATCTATTGTGTTTGATTGCTCTCACCACAGGAACAAATCGCAATACGATATGAACGAAAGAGCAAGTCACTTAAATTGCGACGGAATAACACTAAATGTCTCACAAATCATATAGAGGTGGCTATGCAAAATGTTATAAAAAAGAAAGAACGTTTTGCAAAAAGGTCAAACTGCCTAGTTTGTCTTACATCTTAAAATAAATTAAGATTACTTTTAATATCAAGAGCTGAAATAAAATACAAATTATTTCCTTGCATCTAGCCTACGAATTTTAAGTTCATAAAACACTCCCCTGAAAACCTATGTAATTAAAATGTTTCATACATATCTGCTGCCTGCTAGTGAGAGCATTTGCAGAGGCTGTTTGTAGGATTTTTCTGCGACATCTAGTGCTACTTATTCGCAACACGACCAGAAGGCAAAACTAAAGAATTGACTCCTATAGTCGTGATATCTGTTTTGATTCAGACAAAGTCACGGTTAAAACGAGCTGTTACTGAGAGGTCACAATCACATTTTACATTTTTCATCAAAAAGCACGGGATCGGCCAATATTAATTGCGAATTTGAGCAAATTTTTAAAACTCAATATTTGTTTTAGGAGCGCCCGACCAATCGGAAGTCACACCACATTTTATTTATTTTTTTTCAATAACTCAATTTCTTTGAATTTTATTGTATTCGATTGAAGATCACCCTATCTGATTCTGATATAGTACGCTTTTGAAAAAAAAATCTGAATATATATGATCCAATAGTACGGTGAAAATAGCCGAGTTTTTTTTCACACGCGTATACGTTTACGTTTGCGCGTAAAAAAAACGCTTATCCTCGCTTAGATAATGCTTAGGAGACCCATGTAGCGGCAGTGGTTAAATAACTAGCTACTGCACAGGGTGTACCGAAAAGCGGAGACACAATCCTCTGATGGCCATAGGGTATAACATATAGCTGAATCAGTTGCGATGAATTGTGGACACGCATAGCATAGAATACATAGGATTAGTGTAGAGGGTGAAGCATAGACACATATTTCAGTTACATCTGAGTATAATGCGTATTGAAATTTAGTAGTACTAATTTTATGCGTAGCAATTTCAGAGGTGTATTTAAAGTTTGTCGCTTAGCAGTCCATATAAAGTTTAAGCGTAAACGTCTATAGATGTAAAAAAAAACACAGCTAATGTTTATGTTGCGTTTGATTTGCAGTATTGATCAATTAACATTTCATTCAACAAACACGCGACGTTGCCACAGCTTCAGTTTGCCCAAAAACGGGATGATCTGTCATAAAAGGGACCACTGCAGCTCGAAAACACCCTTAGTTACCTTATTTTGAGGAACCTTTTTTTGTTCAAAACATATTTAACAGTTCCACTGTTTCAGCCCAAAAGCATGCTACGTCTCTTTTAACGATAATGCAGTACAAAGTTTAGTTGGTAAAGCAGTCAATCACCACATCCCAGCGAACATATCATCATCATTAACGTCATATTAATTAGCCCTTACCCGCCTGGGCAATTTTGGTCATTTGGTCACGCCAGCTATCCCTGTATCGCAATTATGACCGCTAAACTTCTTTACGATATAGCGCATTGTGAAAGTGTTAGGACTTCAGCATTTCTCACAATATTTTAGGTAGAACCGTATATATGTATGCGATATTAAGTAGTAATAATAAATAAATAAAAACCGCTGAAGCCCGGATATTGAGAGCTTATTATTTTCCGACAACTCCCCCCTTTGCATTCTTTACCTGTGTCATTCAGAGGGACTCATTAGTGGAAGTGGACTAATTAACACTTTCAGGTTGAGGAAAAGTTCGACAAAAAGGTTGGTGGAGGGATTTTCTGTGAGGAGCCCGATGTAAGCCGCAAGGTAAGGCTGCACGATCATGGTAGCTATTCATATTTGAGTTCAGATTCAGTGCATTTCCTCTGAGTCTCCACTGACCATCTTTTTTTGTTGTTGTAGCGACAAAGACACTCCCCGAAGGCTTTGGGGAGTGTTATCTATGCCGCTGCTCCTTAGCAGGATTTAGATCCGGTACGTTCCGGTAACAAGCGATTTAATATGACCACATTGAACCTTCTAGGCCATCCCATAACCACTTACTAATTCCATGAGGAGCTTTGGGTCGCCAGAACCTCCCCTGCTACCTATGCGTATGATATTTTCATATTTGTTACATGATTCCACTCGGGTATGTGAGGTTGACAATTAAGCTGGGGAAGCTGTGAAACTATAAAGCTTTGTTTTGCGCTTATCAACTCCCTGAACCCTCTGGTCGCATGTGACTTGCTCCTGTATAGATGGGTTTCAAGTTGGCTTAGCAATTACTGGGCGACCACCACCTCTTCCAGGGTGTTATTATTATCATGGCGGAGCCATACAAGGTGGCAGCCCGGCGGCATATATATAGACATAAATAAAATATCCATGTACTGTTTTTGTAATTCGATGGACTAATTTCAAAATCGTACTGCGTCGGAAGTTGAAGTGTAAAATCATATTAAAAAAGTACCTATCAGCTGATTTCCGGCCGTCACCTGTGTGGTTCCGCCATGATTATTATTAAGCCTCGATTTAACTTACTTAGGAAATATCGCAGTCTACCGTGTCCCTCTGTATTCTCTGTTTAGATTAATGAGTTTGGTTAATACTTTCGTTGCTGTATAGATTCCCTGTTTCCCAAAGAGTTCTGTCCGCAAAATTCCGTGAGATTCTGAGTGCAATACGAGATTTCCTATAAATTTTCTTACTACTTTCATATGCTCTTCAGCTCAGAGATATTTTGAAGTCTTAGTGCAGCATGTCTTGCCTCTCTCTGTTAGAATACGCAAAGAACGTATTCCCACTTAGGCACTAAGTGCATCATCTCACCCGTTATGACAATACAAGCAAGTCAATACAGTTTGCTTAGGGGTTTCTATATCTTTCGAACGGAAGTGGTTGGCAGGCAGTCTGCTGAAATTATTTGGTTCGGCAAGACTTCTCTATCAATGTTGATTATGGTTTTGACGTATCCACGTTTTAAAACAATATAAGATCCCTTCCTTCTGCAGCTGCATGGAGGATGCTGAGGTGAAATCATCAAATCACTTCCGACCTCGCAGTTCCGTGTTTGACTGAACGAGACGATAGTATTTCGATTTCGGTTCACTTGAATCGTCGGAGGATTCGGAGGATTTAAGGT
This sequence comes from Eurosta solidaginis, assembly GCA_029619165.1. NCBI lineage: Eukaryota > Metazoa > Arthropoda > Insecta > Diptera > Tephritidae > Eurosta > Eurosta solidaginis. The sequence continues at coordinate 18,774 of JARSSU010048100.1, read as the reverse complement.
CGACATCACTCTAAATGAACAATTCTGTCCAAGCTACAACTTGACTTAAGCTATCTAACCAAGGAGGAGAGGGGTTGTGGTTTCGATTATCACAACTATTCAATGCACCGTTTATTTCCGGAAAATGTCGAAATAAAACCAAGCCAGAATATTAATGTGACTAATTTTCAAAGCTTCAGTCATTTCGAGGTCACTACGCCGACGTACGTATGGACTTTGTACTCGCCCATCTACTGTACACATACCTCATCATAGATACGATTTGATGTTTGTATGTAGTCCACACATCCATAAAACATGCCTACATGCAAATATCCATTTGGTGCAAATATCCAACTGAAGCACGTGTGTGACGTGACTTTTACCTCGTATTTCATTCGAAATCCAATCCATGGCAAAAATGTTTTACCTTTGTGTGTATGAATATATGTATCTATATGTTTGTCCTATACAACACACACATTTATGACCCACTTAAATTTGTGCTTCACTAGCAAATCGAAAATTTCAACAAATTTTATGGACGCACTGCGCTCTTTTGTCTTTATCTCAACTCCCATATAAGTTTCATTGTATATATTTTGTATTTGTTTAGGTATATTTTTATACTCAGCGTGCTTTGCACACAGAGTATATTAACTTTGATTGGATAACGGTTGGTTGTCAGGTATAAAGGAATCGAGATAGATATAGACTTCCATATATCAAAATCATCAGTATCGAAAAAAATTTGATTGAGCCATGTCCGTCCGTCCGTCTGTCCGTTAACACGATAACTTGAGTAAATATTGAGATATCTTCACCAAATTTGGTACACGAGCTTATCTGGACCCAGAATAGATTGGTATTGAAAATGAGCGAAATCGGATGATAACTACGCCCACTTTTTATATATATAACATTTTGTAAAACACAAAAAACCTGATTATTTAGTAAATAATACACCTAGAATACTGAAATTTGACATGTGGACTGATATTGAGACTCTTGATAAAAATTTGAGAAAAAAAATTGTAAACGGTTGTGGCACCGCCCACTTGTGATAAAATCAATTTTACAAATATTATTAATCATAAATCAAAAATCGTTAAACCTACCGTAACAAAATTCGCCAGAGGGGTTGCCTTTACTATAAGGAATGCTTTGAAGAAAATTTAACGAACGCCCACTTTTATATAAAAGATTTTTAAAAGGGTCGTAGACGAAAATAATAAGCTATATCTTAGCGAAAAAGAGCTTTGTATCAATAGAATTTTACTCTCTAAATTGAATTATAACATTAAATTGGAAAACACTTAAATTTGAAAAAAATGGGTGTGGCACCGCCCCTTTTTTGTCTAAGCCATTTTCAATGTTTCGGGAGTCATAACTCGAAGAAAAATTTACATATCGTAACAAAATTGGGTACACATATTTTCCTTATAGCAGAAAATATTTCTAGTAAAAATGCACGGGATCGGTTAAAGACCACGGAAACTTAGATATAAAACAAGTTTAAAAGGTTTAGACTAGAATAATAGGCTATAACTTAGCAAAAAATAGTTTTGAAACAATGATATTTCACTTATCAAGTTTTATTGTAAGAGGAAATGGGGAGATATTTTTTTTTAAATGGGCGGTGCCACGTTTTATGTAGAAAAGTAATTTATCTGAAATTAAATATGCAATTGAAGCTCACGCTAAGTATATAATGTTCGGTTACACCGGAACTTAGGCACCTTTACTTGTTTTGTTTACATTCGGTAGTCGGTGGCCCACAAAGTGAGCGATAAAAGACACATGCAGGGTGACAAACCGTTTTTTAAAGATATCCAATTTTTGCAGCGAACCATAGCCGCTTGCGATTTTAATTTAAAAATGCCATAAGCGGAAGAGAAAAAATAGACAAAAAGTATTTTTCGGTAAAAAATATGCTTAAATATAAACGGCAATTTCAGATACTAACTAGCCGATTGAGGACATGGTCAAGGTTTAAACATCCATCAATAAAAGGCTGTTACGCGATCGAAAGGTGCGCCACTAGGTCGGCCGTGTTGAGATAGACGGACAGTATTTTAAAGGAGTTTTAGATATGCGCTCGGTTCGAGATCTCTACATCGAGTCGGTTCATTATTGCGCCGCATCCCAAATTCTCGCACATCTGCTCTTTGGGAGCAAAAGTCGACCATGCGCAATGCCATGCCGATGTTTAAAAACCTTGGCAATGAGGAATTTAGTTACATACCCAGGTAGTAATCTTGAACCTGTCTCTCCACTTTTTTCATCCCTGTAGCACGAAAAATGGTTGGGGGTACCGTAACTAAAGCCTGGAAAGTCATCTAACGAAGGAGACTAATATCGTCCGATATCTCTCCTATCGCCACTAGCCGCGACACTTGAAGGCGTTCTGTTCCCTTATTTCAACAAAAATCTGCCACTTGCCAACCATCAGCATGACTTCCGAAAATTACATAGCACCGCCACCGCGCTAAAAGCATCATCAACACATAAATAAATTGCGGATTGAACCAAGATCGCCAGCACAAAACGATACTCATAGCGCTAGACGCATCAACAGCCTATGACGCAGTCAACCACGCACGTTATTGCAAGACTCAAAACTTTGACTGCAAATTATATGTGTGGCATCAGTCCAGTTCAGGAATGTAACACCGAAGCCAAGCAGTATTAAACAAGGAGTGCCGCATGATATGTCCTATCCTCACTTTTATTTAATTTTACATATCGAAGCTCCCTTTCCCATCCGAAAGAGTTACCATTCCTTCCTAAGCCGATGACTGTGCGATTATGTGATCAGGTTCTCGCCCTTCCATTGGTCAGCTATGCTATTAATTAAAAAACATCTCCTTAGGCTTCCCAGTTTTTTCTCCTCGCATAACTTAAGACAACACAAGTGTCGGAAATATTGGACATCCCCGTTAATGACATACGTTACAGGCTGTCCGACACGCAAAAATACTGCATGTGACGTTCAATAATCATCTTCATTTTGGCGAACATGCAGCCGCAAACGTACCTAAAGTTCAGAGCCGTAACAAAAGACTCAAGTGCCTTGATGGCAGCACTGGGGGCAAAAACAAAGAAGGCTCATAGCAACCTATAAAGCAATTGGCGAGCCTCTTGTGTGCCATGCGTCCCCAATATGGCCGCCGAGCTCAAAAGAAACACATTGGAGGAAACTGCAGGCCTGTCAAAAACACCGCGCCCAGAACTGCCGCGGATGTCTTCTTATGGCGCCAGAGCATCAGCTGAACAAAAGTTTCTGTTAAATACTCAGAAACCTGGGCATCCTAACAGACACCCGATAGAAGAGACCTCGCCTCCTAAGGACTTTGCAAGCTCTATGTAGAAATGCAGCACAAATAAATTCAGTCGTTTGACCGAAATTTCTTATAGCCCCTTTAAGCGTGAATGAAAAAACATTCACTTCGCCTATCCCATCGCCAAAAGGTTAATAAAATCAGCATTTTTTTCGAAGCTCTGAACCGAACCATATTGTTTTATGAGTGGTTTATAGCCCTTAGTCTTATATCACGCTTTGGTAGCGTGCTGTTGTGCACGTGAATTTGTTGTTGTTCTGGATGTATAAAATAGTGAGTGCGTAGCGGATGGAGCATTTGTGTATGTATGTATTTATGTCTTGTTTCCCTAGCAGAGCGAGGTTATTGTACTGATAACTGGCGACCCCCATGGTGCGTAAGTTTGTGTGTTGTGCGTTAGCTTAATGATCAAGTGTTTTTGAGTTCGATTTCTATTTCCCCTACATAGTGAATTAAGAACGATATACAGATTTTGGATGAGGGAGTTAATTTTCCAATTGCTTGTTTTAACATACCTTAAAAAAAAACTTTTTTTGTATATGTTCTTTATTAGGAACTCAGGCCTCAAACCGTCACCGTCTAAACTCGTTAATAAACTTCAAGACTAAGTGAGTTTGTATACTTGTGAAGTTTATTCCGAATGTATGGGCAGCGTAAAAGATATATTTCTGGAAAAATCTATTTCTACAAGAGTAATTTTTGTGAAGTAATTTAGTAAGTTTTTGTGCATTGTTTACATTTGAAATTTATTTTTTTTTGTGATTACACATTTCTTATCTCCTAACTAAAAGTTGTTTAGTAGAGTCAATACAAATTTGATTGGAAACAAGTAAGGAAGTCTTACTTCAGCTGGAACCAAGCATAATATACCCATTTTCTAATTTTAAAATAAACCTAAAAAACACGGAAAGAAATTTGAGCCTTAAACAAAGGAACAAGATCTTTATTCGCCTGCACTCGACTCTGTGGCAAAACATGAGGGCTATCTTCCTTATACTGGACATTTAATACTGTTGTAAAGCCAATAGTCACCTACACTTCCTTAGTTTGATGGTCGCAGACCACGCAAAGAACAGCAATAAAAAAAAATTAAGGAAAACAGCACCGACTAGTTTGAAGCTAGCCTGTCATTAGCACGGATTTAGAAAACTCCATAGCACCACCACCGCGCTAAATGCCATTAGCACCCAGATAAATTGTGGTTTAAATCAGAAGCCCCACCATAGAACAGTACTCGTTGCGCTAGACCTATCAAAAGCTTTTGATACGATCAACCATGGCACGTTACTGCAAGACTTGGAAGGGTCTACCCTTCCCCATGTCTTAAAAGGTGGACCGCAAATTATCTGGGTGGTCGGCAGGCATCGGTGCAATTCAGAAACGAAACATCAATGCCAAGAAGAATCAACAAAGGGTGCCACAGGGTGGTGTCCTATCCCCACTTTTGTTTAATTTCTACATATCAAAACTACCTTCGCCACCGGAAGGAGTTACTATCGTTTCTTACGCCGATGACTGCACAATAATGGCCACAGGCCTGGGCCCACAGATCGATGAGCTTTGCAACAGAATAAACGACTACCTCCCTGATCTCTCCAGTTTTTTCACCTCGCGAAACCTGGCATTATCACCGACTAAATCATCCGCGACCTTATTTACAACTTGAAACGTCCCAAATGTCGACCATTTTGAACATCCACGTCGATGGCACTACGCTACCGACTGTCCTACACCCCAACATCTTGGGTGTGACGTTTGATCAGGATCTACATTTTGGTGAGCATGCGCCGCAATTGTACCGAAAATCCAGAGCCGTAATAAAATCCTCAAATCTCTTGCTGGCAGTACTTGGGGAAAAGATAAAGAAACGCTCATTACTACTTATAAAGCAATTGCCCAGCCGATTGCATGCTACGCGTCCCCTATATGGTCGCCAAGCCTTAAAACTACTCACTGGAAGAAGCTACAGGCCTGCCAAAATACTGCTCTCAGAATCGCAACGGGATGTCTTCTTATGTCCCCAGAGCACCATCTACATAATGAGGCGCGAATACTCCCCATCAGGGAGAGAAATGAGATGCTAACCAAACAGTTCCTGTTGAATACCCAGAAACCTGGGGCATCCCAACAGGTATCTGATTGATGAGCCAACACCGCCTAGGGGCTTAAGGAGTCATCTCCGTAAGCATTATGTGGAAATACGGCACCTGAGAACTCAGCCGTATGAAGCCAAAAAACACAAGCAGGTCCTCAGTGAACTCCACAAACAGGCGTCGAACCTTTATGCCGGGAATTGCCCGGTGAATCAAAGAACAGTACCCAAAACTTGCGGAAGAGGAACGCACACTACCCAGGGAAACACGAGTCACTCTAGCTCAACTTCGATCTGGATACTGTAACAGGTTAAACTCTTGCCTATCCAGAAACAACCCCGACATACAAAATGTATGCCCCGCTTGCAATGTGTCCCAACATGGCACCAACCATCTCTTTAATTGTAATGTGGAACCAACGCCTCTAACACCCCTTCATTATGGTCCACCCCTGTTGAAACAGCAAGTTTCCTTGGACTCCCGTTAGAGGATAATGATGACAATTTGTGATGGGCCGCACCTATTGGATGGGGCGAAGCACTGCTACAACAACAACAACAACAACAACTAGTTTGAATTGGCATAACGGGTGTGATGAGAATATCCCCTGCAGCTGCAATTGGTACCTTAGTGTGAATACCTCCCACCCTTCCCTAAATCCCGTATTGCAATTTCGTGATGCAATGGCCCATGCGCTCAGTATCTTATGGAATTTTAAGGTGCACGGTTAAAAGTTTGAGCCTAAATCTGAAACTGTTGTGGACTACAAATATGACCAAAAAAGCTTGGTGGGTTGGTGGATGCCACGGATTCTAGAACTTGCTATACATACTGAGCTAACACATCTTTGTAAGAAAATATGTATAGACATCAAACACCTCATATGTATAACAAAAGATTTTTGAAGCGCGTTTGGTTTTGTTTTAAAACAATTTAGATTTTTGACTTATTTCTCAAATAAGTTTTAATTAAAACTGAATAAAAATTAAAAACACAGTAGTAAATCGGAAAGTTTCAAATATAGTACAAAAAAGTTTCAAACATTGCTTAACCGATGAATGGTTTAAAATTTTAGGCTCAAATTTCTAACCGTGTGCCGTTTGTCACAGGCCTGTTCTACTGGCTAACTTACGCTATAACTCCGATTACTAACAGTCTGCACTTAAATTGAAATCAGAAGTCTAAATCAAGCAAAGGTTCACCGTTTCGTAATGGGATACCTACTCTGAAATATTGACTGGTTGCAGCCAGTACATAGGAACCGAGATGTGTTCAAAATTTATTTGCACAATATGGGTACCAAAGGCACTAACGAGTTCTACGGCGTGTTCTTTTTCACTTGGGTATCTCAACTGACTCAGGAGAAATCACCCAAAATACAGAGCCAGTGGTTGCCAACACATTTGGGTATATAAAGCATATTTCTTTTTTTTTAAACCTGAATCCGCATTTGATTTTGCTTGACCACCAACCGACAAAATGATAATATGAATATTGATACAGATTTTTAAAATACTCGTTTTGTTGCTATTTATATATTCAAATCTCGTTTTTGTTTACATTTATTGCGCCTTACAAGGAGGAATAGCGTTGTACTTTGCCCAAGCCTTTCTGTCTCTCTCTCTCTCTCCTCCTGCTGTGGCAAGTTTAAATTCATAATAAAAAATAAATTTGCTGATAGCACAACATAATAATAAATTTTCAATTGCGTCTAATTTAAATGAATTAAGCAACAAATTGTAATAGTTGCCTGCGTTCGATATTTCTAGATAGCAATTAAAGGAATTTACATAAACGTAAGCATTAGAGTGTCCTTTTGTAACACAAATATAAAATTTAAAAAGTGATTTATGTTACTGAAGATTTACATTTTTTTATGCTCATACTTTTATTTTAGCCGCTTAGAAAAAAAAATTTTAAAATACATAGGCCGTTTTTCAAACGGCAGACGGGATAGGGTATATTCCACTCAGCAGTTGATAGCGATATTTCTCATCTTCTCGCATTTTCCCTTTCCTCTTCCTTTGCTTTCCCTATCACTATCTCTATTCTTATTGCTATTGTCATTTCTACTAATTTTCCTTTACATTTTTTATTTATATTTGTTTTTGTTTTCATATTACTCTTTCTTTTGTTATCGCTATCACTATTACTACTAATTTCAAATTGAAAAATAAGGAGCACTCTAATGTATATACCCACAGAAGCGAGCATGAAAATAGCAGTGAGCATACAAATTTTATTAATTACTTTCTTCTTTTGTTTATTTACGTTAATTTTAGAAAATAATTCAATAATTTTAGTCTAAGTACAAGTTATAAGCCTGAATTAAGCCTCCATACACATACAAAATAAAATTATGTGCACGTCGTATAGAAGAATAGACTTTTAATTTAAACCCTTTTCACATTTCGAACTTTTTTTTCTAAACGTTTTTTTTATTGATGTTTTTTTCTAAAATTAAACATAAAAAAACAGAAGGAAATAATTAATACGGATAACAAAGAATGTTCACTGCTATTTGGTGTTCGCAGCTGTATATAGTTATCTGTAAAAACTTTTGGAGGCATAAATATTTAAAAAAAAATTAAAATGTAATGAAATTTAAAGCTATCGACTTGTAACGTAGAGCTATGTCTGAATTATAGCAGCAAATTTTAAAGCTCTCCTTTTTTATTTTTGTGTCATTAAAAAAATATTAGGAAATTGTATAAAGTAAAACTACGTAAACCCATAAGAAGACACTGGACTAAAATAAAATCAAAAATATAAAGAAAGAAAATAAAATGAATTAAAACAATTAAAGAAAAGAAAATAATAAATATAATAAAATAAACATAACATAAAATAAAATAAATCAAAATACAATAAAAGAAAATAAAATACAATAAAAGAAAATAAAATAACATACAAAATAAAATAAAATAAAATAAAATAAAATAAAACAAAAATAAATCAAAATAAAATAAATCTAAATTAAATAAAACAAAATAAAATAATATAAAATAAATCAAAATAAAATAATATAGTATAAAATAAAATATAATTAAATTAAATTAAATTAGACAAAATAAGGTACAATATAAAAAAAAATAATAACATAAAATTAAATTAAAATAAATAACACAAAATAAACTTATATAAAATATAACAAAAATAAATTAAATAATTTAAAAAAAAATTTCAAATAAAACATAATAAAAATTAAATAAAGTGAAATATAAATACGTAAATGAAATACAATAAAATACGGGGACAACAACAATATTAAAATACGATGAAATTAAAAAATAATGTTAAATTTAATGTAACAAAATAAAATAAAACAAAACAAAGTAAAGTAAAAACACGTAAAATAAAATCAAATAAAATAAACAAATATAAAATAATTAAAAAAAAATTTTAAGTTAAACGGTTTTATTGAAAACAATACTTACATGAAATAATAATAATACGAAAAGCTAGAAAATAATTAGGTAGGTCCTAGGTACTAGTCATCACACTCCTATCAATCTAGGGTGTTGATCAGACAATTAAATAAAAGCGTTGGACGCGTCATATTTCTATTGATAGTCATAAGTAAAACCAACTGAACCTTAATCAGGTTATGCTACGCCTCACATTTTTAGAAATTTCACGCGCCAAACGCTTTTATTTAATTGTCTGATCAACGCCCTAGATTGATAAGGAGTGTGATGACTAGTACCTAGGACCTACCTAATTATTTTCTAGCTTTTCGTATTATTATTATTTCATGTAAGTATTGTTTTCAATAAAACCGTTTAACTAAAAAAATTTTTTTTAATTATTTTATTTTCAAGTTTTTAGTCTTTATTTAATTGCCTGTTATTTCTCATTCTATTTAGTTCATTTAGTGACTCATTATTACAAGACTTATTCCTTACATTTTTTTACAACCTAAGTCCTCAATACATATCCTTCCAAAGACTTTACTCGACTGCGCCACGTATGCTTGTCCCTCCTCCAACTCAAAATATTTTGATGTCACGTTCTACTGCACTGTATGCAATATTTGTTCCAAATATGCGCCAAGTCGGGCATCATAGGTCGCTTTCTATTCATGTATGTATTATGTGTTCCAAATATGGACCAAATCAAATCGGACCACAAATACGATTTTTGTGAATATCTCGATCCTTGCGCCACCTAGCGGCGATTTTTTTTTGATAGGTCGCTTTCTATTCTTGTATGTATTATGTGTTCCAAGCATGAGCCAAGTCGGACCACAAATACGATTTTTGTGAATATCTCGATCCATGCGCCACCTAGCGGCGATTTTTTTCACAGGTCGATTTCTATTCTTGCATGTATTATGTGTTCCAAATATGAGCCAAATCGGACCACAAATACGATTTTGTGAATATCTCGATCATGCGCCACCTAGCGGCGATTTTTTTTCACAGGTCGATTTCTATTCTTGCATGTATTATGTGTTCCAAATATGAGCCAAATCGGACCACAAATACGATTTTTGTGAATATCTCGATCCATGCGCCACCTAGCGGCGATTTTTTTTCACAGGTCGATTTCTATTCTTGCATGTATTATGTGTTCCAAATATGAGCCAAATCGGACCACAAATACGATTTTTGTGAATATCTCGATCCATGCGCCACCTAGCGGCGATTTTTTTTCACAGGTCGATTTCTATTCTTGCATGTATTATGTGTTCCAAATATGAGCCAAATCGGACCACAAATACGATTTTTGTGAATATCTCGATCCATGCGCCACCTAGCGGCGATTTTTTTTCACAGGTCGATTTCTATTCTTGCATGTATTATGTGTTCCAAATATGAGCCAAATCGGACCACAAATGCGAATTTTGCGAATATCTCGATCCATGCGCCACCTAGCGGCGATTTTTTTCACAGGTCGATTTCTATTCTTGCATGTATTATGTGTTCCAAATATGAGCCAAATCGGACCACAAATGCGAATTTTGCGAATATCTCGATCCTTGCGCCACCTAGCGGCGATTTTTTTTCTTATTATTGCATTGTCATCGGGTTCTGAACTATATTCCAAGTTTCAAGCTTGTAGCTTATCGGGAAGTTACTTAAATTTCAATTACAAGATTCGTTCACAACGGCCGGCCTGTCAACTCAAGCTAAATAAAACCGTTTAAAAAGGAAAATATAATAAAATATAATAAAATGAAATAAAACAAAACAAAATAAAATATGATATAAATCAACCAAAATTAAATAAAATAAAGCAAAAGAACATAAAATAAAATAAGATAATAAAAGATCAAATAAAAAAATAATAAAATAAAATTATATTAAATTAATTTAATAATTTGGGAGAAATTTAAACAACGTGACATCAGGACGGACAAGGCGACAGCTGTTTCGATTATACCTTGTAAATCTCTTCAAGGCCTTTGTCCCGGGAGTGGGACTTCAACCAGCACTCCTCTACGATAGTTGAAGTGTTACAAACGCATTCACCCACGTCATGCCTTTGTTGTTGTAAACCTTATCCCAATTTTAAATCTAGCCTACCATCGTAGTAGTGCGGGGTCAAATCCCACCCCCGGGAGAAAAGGCTTTGAAGAGATTTACAAGGTATAATCGAAACAGCTGTCGCCTTGTCCGTCCTTATGTCACGTTGTTTAAATTTTCCCCAAATTATTAAATAAATTATAAATTAAAAATTGCTTCAAATAAATGTTTTCATACATTTAGAGAAACACGGGCAATATCCGCTTAAAAAACTCATATATTAAATTAAATTAAATGTAATAGAAAAATATAAAATGAAACGAAATGAAACAAACCAAAATAAAATAAAATAACATAATAGAAAATAAAACTAAATGTAATAAAACAAACTTAAATTTAACAAAACAAAAAATGAAATAAAATAAAATTAATCAAAAATAAAAGAAAACAATATAAAATAAAACAATATAAATTACCCATACCCATGGAATTATCCAAATGTATATACTTATCGAAAGTGAATAAGCTCACGATTTTTTCTGCATGACAGTTTATTAATTTATCTCCAATTATCTCAGTGCGCTTGACGTTAAAATTCCTACTTATTCTATAAAGAGAACGTTAGCTTATTACTTAACTATTAATTTAGCTTAAACTATTAATTTTTTTTGTTGCGCCTATAGAAAAATTTGCCCACTAAACATTTTAAATGCCGAGAAAATTCTTATTTGAACTTAACTACCGTTAATGAGTGAACAATTAAATTTATTTATTTATTGCATTGCTTCAAACATTTATATCCACATTCATATATGTTAAGCAGAGCGGCGTACGTGCATTAAAGGACGTAACATCATCCGCAGATCATTTTTGAATTAATAAAAAAAAACTGCACGTAAACAACATACACACAGTCGGACGCACTACCACCGAAAAAAATGCGTATGCTTACTGCCTGCGACAGAGGCATAAGAAATGTTTGTGCCCACACACACAAAAGTAGATATTAACAAGTAAGGAAGTCTAAGTTCGGGTGAAACCGAACATTACATACCCAGCTGTACACTTGAAATGATGTTGTTTGCTTTGTGTGCTTAATAGTGTTACAAGGCTGCGCAATAATACATATACATAGGTTCTATTCTGAACTAATTTTCGTTTAGAAAGAAGCAAAAAGGATACAGAGGCTAACACCAATGACCTTTTGCGAGTAATAATGTTGTTTTCTTCAGATATGGGGATTTCTCTACTTTTTACAAGTAAGTATATACAAAAAAGTATAAAAGGGCAGGGTTATTAACGAAATTTTCCAAACTTTTACTAGAAATAGCTTATTACCTGCATCTACGCACTTTTACAAAATCTTTTATATAAAAGAAGGCGATTTAACCGATTTAGTCAATTTTTACTGAAAATATTTCTTGTTAAAAGGCATACGTGAGCACCAAATTTTTCGTCGAGTTATGGCTCCAGATTACCTGATTCCCTATCTGCGCTTCGAGGGCGATCTTAAGGCCACAATAGAGGTGGACGGTTGGCGCAAGGGTGCTCAAATGGCGGACGAGGCGATACATGTCTACACAGATGGCTCCAAAGTAGTGGAAGGAGTAGGGTCTGCGGTATACTGTGCTGATCCGGAAATAAACAGATCCTACAGGCTGCCGGATTACTGTAGCGTTTTCCAGCGGAAATAGTAGCCGTAAGCAAAACAGTAGAAACCCTGGAAGAAAATAGCCCAAGCTGCAATCGTGTTAACTTTTATATTGACAGCCAAGCAGCAATTAAGGCAATAATCTCGCACAGCACAGCATCTAAATGCGTGTTAGAGTGTAAGCAGTCCCTGGAGAGAATCGGGACAGGGAGAAGCATACATCTATATTGGGTCCCAGGGCATATGGGAATAGATGGGAATGAAAAAGCGGATGAACTAGCTAAAAAGGGCGCATCTCTTGAAACTTGCTCGCGTAGACGTCCCAATTAGACTGGACGAGATTAAGCGAAGGAGGGAGGTGCAGACTGATCGACCAAGCAGGAAATGCGTGGGTTCAAGCGCGGGGCTGTAAAGTGTCGAAGATTATGTGTAGGTCTTACAACCTTAGACTAACAAAGTTGCTTCTATCATTAAAAAGAGAGGACTGTAAACTTATGACGGGTATTCTGACTGGACACTGCCTTCTGGCGTTACATGCCTTTAAATTAGGCTTGGTCAGTGATAGCAGATGCAGGAAGTGCGGGATGGAGGAGGAAGCGATCGAGCACGTTCTGTGCTCGTGCCCAGCGCTTGCCGGGCTAAGACTCCAGCTATTAGGAGTGATACAGCTGTCAGATCTAGAAGCAGCAAGTGGCTTAAGTCCTAGGAAGCTTCTAGTATTTGCCAAGAGGACGGAGTTATTTTATAACATAGGTCCTGGTTTTTGATAGGGCTTTTCAGTTTGGTCGTTAAATCAAACTTCTGGTAACACTACGGGGTTATTCTGTCTATGTGAGGTCCTCATGGACCGGCCAGTTCAACCTAACCTAACCATGGCTCCAGAAACGTTGGGAAATGCATTGTAAGAAAGGGGCAGTGCTGACGCCCATTTTCAAGATTTGAATTTTTCCCATTTCTTGTTATAATGGCACAAAATACGATTGGTACAAAACTATTTTTCGCTAAGATTTAACTTATTATTTTTGCCTACTACCCTTTTTAAAGTCATTTATATAAAAGTGGGCGTGGTCCTTAACCAATCTTATCCATTTTTACTAGAAATATTTCCTGCTATAAGGAAAATATGTGTACCCAATTTTGTTACGATATGTAAATTTTTCTTCGAGTTATGGCTCCCGAAACATTGAAAATTGCTTAGACAAAAAAGGGGCGGTGCCACACCCATTTCCAAAAATTTTGTGTTTTCCAATTTAGTTATAATTCAATTTAGAAAGTAAAATTCTATTCATACAAAGCTCTTTTTCGCTAAGATATAGCTTATTATTTTCGTCTACGACCCTTTTAAAAATCTTTTATATAAAAGTGGGCGTGGTCTTTAACCGATCTCGTCCATTTTTTCTAGAAATATTTCCTGCTATAGGGAAAATTCGTGTACCCAATTTTATTATGATTCGTTAATTTTTCTTCGAGTTATGGCTCCCCAAAACATAGAAAATTCCTTAGTCATAAAAGGGCCGGTGCCACGCCCATTTTTTAAATTTGAAGATTTTCCTATTTATTTTTATAAGTTCACTTGGGAAATGAAATACCATTGATATAAAGCCCTTTTTTGCAAAGATATAGCTTATTTTATTCGTCTACGACCCTTTTAAAACTCTTTTATATAAAAGTAGGCGGGTCCTTTACCGATTTCGTTAATTTTCCTTCAAATCATTCCTTATAGTAAAGGCAACCTCTCTGCCGAATTTTGTTACGATAGGTTTAACGATTTTTGATTTATGACTAATATTTGTAAAATTGATTTTATCACAAGTGGTCGGTGCCACGCCCATTTTAAACATTTATTATAGGTGTATAATTTACTAAATAATCAGGTTTTTTGTGTTTTCCAAAATTTTATATATATAAAAAGTGGGCGTGGTTATTATCCGCTTTCGCTCATTTTCAATACTAATCTATTCTGGGTCCAGATAAGCTCGTGTACCAAATTTGGTGAAGCTATCTCAATATTTACTTAAGTTATCATGATAACGGACAGACGGACGGACGGACGGACATGGCTCAATCAATTTTTTCTTTTGGATACTGATGATTTTAATATATGGAAGTCTATATCTATCTCGATCCCTTTATACCTGTGACAACCAACCGTTATCCAATCAAAGTTATAATACCCTGTGTACAAGTACAGCTGGGTATAAAAAAGCGAAAAAAAATCCATCCATTAATCCATCAAACATTACCACCACCAATAGGTTGTGACTCATTTTTGGCTGCGTATGTGAATCCACAAACAATTCACATCAAGGTTGCCGATTTGTTCTGTTTGAACCCTAAATGGTATTTTTTGTTTAGGTTTGGTACGCTGGATATTTTTCTTCTGATTTGATTATTTTTTCAGAAGGTTTTTGAGATTATGATACAAGTAAGAAAGTATAAGTTCAGGTTGGACCAGACATTATATACCGAACTGAGGTTTTCAATATAAAAAATGCAGTTTTTCAAATTATGATATATGTATATAAATTTTTATAGTATGGTACTCTTAATACACGTCCAAAAATATTGGGAGAGGTGTTAAAAACGAGCTTTGGACCAGAGCCACGAATCCGAAAGCGGAAATTGAAAATTTTATTTCTGTCAAGCGATTTTTGCAATAGAAATGGAAAATTTTCATGAGATTGTTGTAATTTCGATTATTTTATTGTACCCACAAAAAAAAACTGTAAAGAAAAGTGTTTTGCGATGATATAATTTTTATTTCCAACACGGTGTTAGACGCACCCTGGGTAACTTTTTATAAGCGCCGCCGAAGGCCACCAATGCAGAAAGGTGCTCTGCAGGAAAATACCATGGTTCTCCAACCTTTTCTAAATGTATATATGTAGTCTAAGAGCCCGTGACTGCCAGACCTTCGTCATTTTATAAAAGTTGAAATTTCGTCAGTGCATACTTCCAACTGAAGCAGGATCGTTGGTCTATTATAAAACTTGAGTCATAGTAGCTTTAACAGATATCGTGCAAAGATTTTACAGAAAAATATACTTTTCTTTCGTCACTTTATAAAGACTGATTTTCATATATGGTCTTCGTCACGGTATAAGAAGCAACTAGCCTCATTGCCAGACACTTTCCATAGTGGCTTTGTCCAGCCAGACACTTGGAAGTATGCACTGACGAAATTTCAACTGTTATAAAATGACGAAGGTCTGGCAGTTACGGGCTCTTGCTCTAATAGTTTTTAAGTTTGTACCCTACATTATTCACCAAATCTTTGGAAAATTTCCTAAAATAAGAGATACCCAAATCGGAGCGATTACTGTCAAACAAGATTAAGAAGAATGACTGTATTTCCGTTCTTACCCTTTTTCATACATTATAAGAGCCGATAAGACCATAAGGTACCATTTATTTAAATATGGAATTGTGCGCGAAGTAGCTTTTCTAAACTTTCACTTTTGGCATACGGCTGGTAATATCATATTGGAGTCATACATGCGTATATCTTAAGGAAGATTGATTCGCAAACTCACATAATTTGAACTTCTAAGCTCGTAAAATGTTTGAGGGAAAATTAAAAACCTACAGTCCAATAGAGAATTGTACAACTTGAGAATGACTTTTCTCAACTTGGGAAAACCCATTTTCTTCCATACAAAAGAAAAAGCATTCGAAAATAATACAGTTTGTCTACTTACAAGAAGGCTGTTGAAATAATTGTGAAAGTGTAAGAATTTGTATGTAATTTGTATTTGACAGTTTAAGATTGGACTTTTACCCTGAATACTTTTAAACGAGTCAACTCGACAAAATATCATCTTACACCTTTTTTTAGATCAATGACGTCGACGTCCTGAACACTATTTTCACTATACCAAAATGAAAAAGTCATTTCTTTTATTTGACCCACCTTGATATAGATAAAAGACAAAAGAATTATCTTAAACAGTGCCAAAGTTTTGAGTTTTTTTTATAACTTTGGTACATTTTCATATTGAAATTTGGTACCGAATAAAAAGGCAAGTTGGCATCCTTGCTTCACACTCACTTTTTCCAAAACTGAGTGAGACTCTACGTTGGACTTTTTATTATTCTCTCATTCATAAAGCAATTGCTGTATACTCATTCAAGGTTTTCGGTGTGCCAGCTGGTATTTAAATCGGTATAAGGCAGCAGCAAGCCACATTCGTTCAGCAGCGATCAACAGCAAATCATTAACTTAAAAGCAGTCTTAAAAAGTGAAAATATTAAATTTAATTTAAACTAATAAACAGTAAATTAAAACAAAGAATATTTATTTACGAAAAATATAAGCAAAATTTAACCAAGCAATAAACGAACTTTCCCATTTCATATTTGTGTTTAATTATTAAACAAAAAAGTTAAAATCTTTTTAATTAATAACAATGAGCAACATAGTGAAACAAACGTGCCGTTTATGCACAACAACGAGCAAACAAATCAGTTTCTTTCCAAATCCATGGAAGATTTTAGCAGCTCCGACGACCTTCTCTACATCCTGCACTTGCAATCAATCAAATACCGTTTATAAATCTGAAAATCGTGCTATTGAATTTTCAAAGAAAATGCTCGCAAAAGTTTCGCTAAAGAAATTAACTGGACAACCTCTACAACAACAAGAACATTGGCAACCATGGCCGAATAGCGTGAATCCCTATACTGGCGAAATTGGCGGTCCATCTGGTCCGGAGCCGACACGTTATGGCGATTGGGAACGCAAAGGGCGTGTTTCAGATTTCTAGTCATACTTAATTATAATTTTTAATTATCTAGTGTTTTATAATTATTATTCATAAGAAAAATTTAATATTAAGTAGATAACTTTTAAAAATTTTTATGAAAGCAACAATAGAATTAGCAATTTATACTGAGTAAGAGATGTGATTTATATTTTCATAAATTGCATTTTTTTTTAAATGTGTGTATTTATGAAATACAGAAAAAATCGAACTTCCAAATAATATCTCTTATTTTCCTACAGAAGAGGATTTTATTACAGTTATTTGGGGTGCTAAAAAGTTTGAAAGGATACTGTGTTAATTTATTCACAATTTTTATGATTAATTTCAAGAAGAAGCAGTATTAAAAATATCTGAAGATTTGAACATCCAAGTATTCTTCTATATATATAAAAAGAAGTGTACATTTTGATTGTCACTCCATAACTCGAGAACGGATAGAAAGATTGCCATGAAATTTTTAGGAAAGATACAGGAAGGAGAGATGATGGTTAGTTGATTTTGAAATCCCAAATCGGTTTAGCCATATGTATATAAAAATCAAATTCTGTGTGTGTGTGTGTGTGTGTATGTTCGCTATGGAAACATATTTCCCATACTTGAATCATCACCAAATTTTGGTTATAGATTCCTTCGATCAACGGGAAGGTTTTTGGGCTAAAAATAATTTCGATATATAAAGTGGGCGTGGCACCTCCCATACAAATGGAATCTTTGGTACTGCATAACTTTGACGGTATACATGCCAGAACATTGAAATTCAGTAAGAAGTTATATGAGGTCAATCCCTAACACCACCAAGAAAATGTGGAATTGGGAAAAAGGGGGCGTGGCACCTCCCATACAAATGGAACATATCGTACTGCATATCTCTGGATGTAGTAATGGTAGGATAATGAAAATTGGTACGGAGCTATATGACGTTAAGTTAACACCTCCAGTAAAATGTGGAATGGGGAAAAAAGGGGCGTGGCACCTTTCCTACAAATGGGATTTTTCATAAATATGGCTGCCGTACAAGCTTCAGTTATTTTAACACCTAAAAATTGACTACATTATTGAGTTTGTGTGTTATGCCTTTTGGACGTTTAGTAATCTGCCGCCGTTAAAAAGATTTGTTAGCTTCATTATATCTACATCTTCTATAAAAATCAAATTCTGTGTGTGTGTGTTCCCTATGGAAACATATTTCCCACACTTCAATCATCACCAAATTTCGGCTAGAGGTTCCTTCGATCAAGGCGAAGGTTTTTCATATTTCAGAATAAAGAATTTTAAATTAAAAAAATTTTTTTTGGCTATGCGAACGAGAAATCTTAGCTCCCAAAAATGATCATGCATACAAAATCAATGATCGCATTCAAAACCAAATTCCTTGTGAAGTGACGAAATATAAATCGATCGACACAGTTACAGATGAATATCAAATTGTGAATTATCCAATTAAATTTCTAAATTCTTTAGAACAACCTGGAATGCCTG
>JARSSU010048099.1:0-42500 GCA_029619165.1 Eurosta solidaginis | reverse complement strand
GTCTAAGCATCTGGCGACGGGTTGAACGCTAAAGGGGAGAAGACGATACTACTCCCGTTCAATAAGAGGTAAAAAGTCCCGAACCGGCCTAGCTTTTAAGTATTAGGGGCAGCCCTGTAGGGGACCCGTGGTACAGAATATCTAAGCGTAAGTATGCAAGTTTGTCTGATTAGATCAGGGGCCGTCAAATAGTGGAATAATTATTCGGGTTCACTTAACACATAAGTATTATTATTTCATTTCGTTTCGCAGCCGCTAAACAACCAGAGTAGCAACATCAAAAAAAAACGGTATTGATCATTTGCGCATTTAAAAAACATGTTTTGAAAACGAACGCTCGTGCGCAGAGCTTTTTAATTATTTTGTATTAGCAAGATATTTTGTTTTAATTTTTGTAAGACTTAGGCAATAAAATTATATTTTATAGCATATTTACGAATTATTTGTTAAGTATAAAAAAACATGCGTACATACGTCTTATTTCGTTACTAGTTAATCAGCGACTACACCACTACTATTACGATGACTTTACTCTTACCAACATAACTGTAGACTCAAATTTGGTGACCGAAACATCAGATATTTGCAGAAATTTTGAAGTTTTTGCTATCCTACGGTATCCTTATTTGGAATTAAAACTCGAGAGTAATGAGTTGTATATATTCCACTTTCTCACTAATTAAGCTTCTTTTACCCACTGTCTGCGATCAGCGTCACTGGCCCACCATTGAGTGTTGAAATTTTGACGTACAAACATGCAATATTTTTCAACATTTATTGTTGTAATTGCCATTGCACGTTGGCATTCAAAATGCGTTGCAAATTCGTAGGCCAGAACATCAGCAAGATACATGCAACATACATATGTACATACATACGAGTATGCAGAAAGCAAATGTGTATCCTCTACACCGCTTGACTGGCTATCCTTGTTTGCCGTGACATTTAAGAATGATGAATTTTGTTTTTGTTTTACCACTTATTTTATTGCTCTTGGCATTGCACATAAAAGTTTATATGTAACATTTTTCGCGCCAACACTTGCAAAATATATAGAACTTGGGCGCAACTGATGCAAGTAGATGTGTGACATCTATGTATTAGTTTGTACGTATGTTTTTGTTGCATCATGGGTGGATGGAGTTAATTTAACGGCATACCATCAGCACCTTGTGTACAAAAAAAAATTACAATATATTTGAATTTCTGCATACAATGGCTTCTTTTTAGCGCAGATATGCTAAGTGCGTTAGTATGTAGTAGAAAAACTTTGGAAACATGTTGAGATTTTAGTTTAAAAAAGCTTGTCAACTAATTCCGTTCATCGTCATTTCACGTCACACTTGCTTATTACCACATTTTGCCACCTTTTTCTCGGTATCATAAACACCCTTTAGCGATGAGTTTTCCAAACTCACTCCTTCGTGGTATCGACTTCTAGTTTTTAGTTTCCTTTTTTCTTGTAGCTTTGACCGCATAAGTAGCCTGCTTAATGGGCAACAACCTTTCCTACGTAAATACAGTGTAAATTCTTATAAACAAACACCAAGTATAGACTACATATTTTTAGGTTTACAAGTCATATTAATGTGAGAGATTTGGTATGATCGTGATGATAAAATAGAGACTGGGATTGAAAGAAGGTAGAGAACAACTGAAGCGGAACACAAAGAGATTTATAAAAGCAAGGAGAGACAAGATAAGAAAAAGAAGAAAGGGATAAGAAAAAGGAGGAGAGCAGGATGTAGGAGAGGCAGCGCCAAAGAGAGAAAGAGCGTTACAGAATGGGAGTGAAAGGAGACCGAAATTAGTGTAAAAAAGGGATATGTCTTTGACAAAAGCGAGAGACTTTAAAAATAAGGAGTAGAAAGGTATGAGGACAGAAACATACACGTATAAAAAGATTAGAAAATGATATAGAGCAGAGGACGTCAGCTAGAAAAAAATGTATAATTGTGCTCACTTAACACACATTGGTATTGTTATTCTCTTTTTTTCGGTATTCGCTGAACAAGCAGAATAGCAACATCGAAATTGTTTATTTGCGCATTTCGAAAAAAGTATTTTCCTGACAAACCCCCATGCCCAGAACATTTTAATTGTTTAATGTTGGCAACATATTTTTATACTCAGTTGAGCAGAGCTCACAGAGTATATTAAGTTTGATTGGATAACGGTTGGTTGTACATATATAAAGGAATCGAGATAGATATAGACTTCCATATATCAAAATAATCAGGATCGAAAAAAAATTTGATTGAGCCATGTCCATCCGTCCGTCCGTCCGTCCGTTAACACGATAACTTGAGTAAATTTTGAGGTATCTTGATGAAATTTGGTATGTAGTTTCCTGAGCACTCATCTCAGATCGCTATTTAAAATGAACGATATCGGACTATAACCACGCCCACTTTTTCGATATCGAAAATTTCGAAAAATCGAAAAAGTGCGATAATTCATTACAAAAGACAGATAAAGCGACGAAACTTGGTAGATGAGTTGAACTTATGACGCAGAATAGAAAATTAGTAAAATTTTGGACAATGGGCGTGGCACCGCCCACTTTTAAAAGAAGGTAATTTAAAATTTTGCAAGCTGTAATTTGGCAGTCGTTGAAGATATCATAATGAAATTTGGCAGGAACGTACTCCTATTACTATATGTACGCCTGATAAAAATTAGCAAAATCGGAGAAGGACCACGCCCACTTTAAAAAAAAATTTTTTTAAGTAAAATTTTAACAAAAAATTTAATATCTTTACAGTATATAAGTAAATTATGTCAACATTCAACTCCAGTAATGATGTGGTGCAACAAAATACAAAAATAAAAGAAAATTTCAAAATGGGCGTGCTCCGCCCTTTTTCATTTAATTTGTCTAGGATACTTTTAACGCCATAAGTCGAACAAAAATTAACCATCCTTTTGAAATTTGGTAGGGGCATAGATTTGTAACGTTAACTGTTTTCTGTGAAAAATGGGCGAAATCGGTTGATGCCACGCCCAGTTTTTATACACAGTCGTCCGTCTGTCCTTCCGCATGGCCGTTAACACGATAACTTGAGCAAAAATCGACATATCTTTAATGAACTTAGTTCACGTGCTTACTTGAACTCACTTTATCTTGGTATGAAAATGAACGAAAATCCGACTATGACCACGCCCACTTTTTCGATATCAAAATTACGAAAAATGAAAAAATGCCATAATTCTATACCAAATACGAAAAAAGGGTTGAAACATGGTAAGGTAATTGGATTGTTTTATTGACGCGAAATATAACTTTAGAAAAAACTTTATAAAATGGTTGTGACACCTACCATATTAAGTAGAAGAAAATGAAAAATTTCTGCAAGGCGAAATAAAAAACCCTTAAAATCTTGGCAGGTATTACATATATAAATAAATTAGCCGTATCCAACAGATGATGCTGGGTCACCCTGGTCCACATTTTGGTCGATATCTGGAAAACGCCTTCACATATACAACTACCACCACTCCCTTTTAAGACTCTCATTAATACCTTTAATTTGACACCCATATCGTACAAACTCATTCTAGAGTCACCCCTGGTCCACCTTTATGGCGATATCTCGAAAAGGCGTCCACGTATGGAACTAAGGATCACTCCCTTTTAAAACTACTCATTAACACCTTTCGTTTGATACCCATATTGTACAAACAAATTCTAGGGTCACCCCTGGTCCACCTTTATGGCGATATCTCGAAACGGCGTCCACGTATGGAACTAAGGATTACTCCCTTTTAAAATACTCATTAACACCTTTCATTTGATACCCATATTGTACAAACAAATTCTAGAGTCACCCCTGGTCCACCTTTATGGCGATATCTCGAAACGGCGTCCACGTATGGAACTAAGGATTACTCCCTTTTAAAATACTCATTAACACCTTTCTTTTGATACCCATATTGTACAAACAAATTCTAGGGTCACCCCTGGTCCACCTTTATGGCGATATCTCGAAACGGCGTCCACGTATGGAACTAAAGATTACCCCCTTTTAAAATACTCATTAACACCATTCATTTGATACCCATATCGTACAAAAGCATTCTAGAGTCACCCCTGGTCCACCTTTATGGCGATATCTCGAAAAGGCGACCACCTATACAACAACCACCACTCCCTTTTAAAACCCTCATTAATACCTTTAATTTGATACCCATATCGTACAAACACATTCTAGAGTCACCCCTGGTCCACCTTTATGGCGATATTTCGAAACGGCATCCACCTATAGAACTAAGGCCCACTCCCTTTTAAAATACTCATTAAACACCTTCGTTTGATGCCCATATCGTACAAACGCATTCTAGAGTCAACCCTGATCCACCTTAATGGCTATATCCCTAAATGGCGTCCACCTATAGAACTATGGCCCACTCCCTCATAAAATACTCTTTAATGCCTTTCATTTGATACATATGTCATACAAACACATTCCAGGGTTTCCCTCGGTTCATTTTCCTACATGGTTATTTTTCCTTATGTTGTCACCATAGCTCTCAACTGAGTATGTAATGTTCGGTTACACCCGAACTTAACCTTCCTTACTTGTTTTTTTTTAATTTGTTACACGACAGCAATAAAATAATATTATAATAAAACTTTATAGAGCTAAAAGCCGTAGTGAAATAAAACACAATATTTAAAATTGTGTGTTAGTGTTTAATTTATCGATGTTTGATCAACATAGTCATATGTTCTTGAAGATGATTTCAGACTGAAATCGAAATTCCGACGAATTAAAAACTAAAATACAATTTAAAATATATAAATTTTACAATAACAAATACTTACAAGGCTAGAAAAAATCATCAATAATAATATTATAATTTACCAAATAGGCATGCATTCGTCTTGCCTCATTGCTCGTTAATCTACGTCTAAATCACTACCACTACGATGATTTTACTCCTACCAATACAACCATATTTTAAATTTTGGGAACCATTCGTATAGAAGTAAAGGGAAACAAAGGGAGCCCAAGGAAAATGAAAGAAGTAGTAAATAGGAAGGGATAAAGAAGAAAGAACGTAGGGAAACCCGAAATACCATGGTGCTCAAAAACGAAGAACAACCGGTGTATTATAACAGAATTGGAGTGAGAAATACGGAGAGGTTATGTAAAATCATGAAATTGAGGCGATGGGATATAGTAAAATAGAGGGACATAAAGAAAGAAAATAGAGAAACGGAAACGAGAGCCATAAAAGAGATAAACACTAGGATTTAGTGGTTCTACGTTGGTTCCCTACTAAAATAGCGGGGCAGTAATATCATTCAATAGGCTAGAGCTCTTTCTTCTTTACGCATATAGCAAATTGAACTAGACCTAAGTACACAGCAGTGACTATCGTACCTTATCAGATATTCTATACGTTTCCTTCACTCAACTAGAAGAGAACAATGTCAATCAGTTAGTTTATTTCGGCTTTTTAATAGCCTTGCTCTCTAGTTCGTCGGCAGCATAGCTTACAGATCACTGTGACATGGAACCCATATCACTGCTAAGATAAGCCCGAGCGGCCAGTTCTCTTTGCAACTTTTCACAATTCATTGCTGCCTTCTAAAAATGGTACATGCCTCAGGAGAGCTTCAATTGCTGCTAGATAACAGCCATAGAACGACCTAAGTTAAGACTGTTAATTCGGCCTCAGGGACGCTATAATATCTTGACAGCCTTATACTTATGGAGAGTGAGGTGTTTTATAGGTAAATACTGGATAAATTTCCACTAAATTCTAAGCTATCTTTGAGCACGGTCGCAGACTCTGGGTCTAGAGGATAGATGTCGTCGCATTCGTAATATGTTAGGATTTTAATAGACATTTTACTCGGAATGGTACTAAGAATTCTGGCGTGGCCAATTATGGTGTTGATCTAGGGCAGACTGCATTTACACTAACTGGAACAGCGGCTTTTTGTCGCAAGACTCAGTGCCAGCGAGGAATGCAAATTATAAGACAGCTAAGCAACAGTAGTGGCGCTAAATTCCCTTATCACATTATTCAAGGGCATCAAGAACTGCCCAGATTCTTATACATGATGCTAGCGTAGTTCTTGCACAGAGGAATATTAAGAACAACAAGAAGAGAGACGAACTTGTAAAGGCTTGTGTATATTAGGACGTTGTTGGGACGGTACATCATATTGAATAGGTCAAGGCAGCACAAGTCAGGTGGCCCAACACGCTGAATGAGTGGGGATCCCATTGAAATTTAGACGCAGCAAAGGAAATAAGAAGGGCTACCAAAAAAACAAAACTGCCACCCACCTCCTGGAGGAATGTGCAATACACGGTCGCCTGGGGTTCTGCTCACCCGTAGGTTTTTTATGCAAACCCAAACAAAAGCTGAGTTTACTTCAAATACCTTCTCCGCTAAATACCGATGCCCACTTAATAGATTGTCCGTTCACAGCAGCTTTACTGTACCTGCACAGCAAATATTTAAGACCACTGTGCCCAAACATACATATGTATATGTTATGTATCCTTTTTATAAGCTCATTGACTTTGTTGCAACATGCTAATATTTCACTTTTTCATAGCAACTCTCGTCGCTGTCGACATTGCAGGTGCTTTTGTCGCCATATTTTGCACTTTCAGTTTCGCTTCAATGCCTGCACTCGAGCTTAAGTATTTATATTTGCATATGCATCAAATGTTTCTTTCCTTATTTTTACTCCTTTTCATTTCAGTCACAATTTTATTTTGCTTTTATGTTGCAATTTTTGTCGCCTTTTGCAAATGCACTTTGTCTTAAGATGATTTATGCGCCTGCAGAAGAGCGAAAATAAATACATTCAAAAAAATAAACATTAAATACGAAAAAATAAAAAATAAAATTACTTTCATGCATTACGTTGCCTCGCCATAGTCCATTCAGACAGATTTTAAAGTGTATACAACTCCAGCGTCTTATCTTTGTCAAACCGTCTCCCACTAAACATAATCACCTCTTCGGCTGTGTAATAAGGAAATTTCAATGCAACTCACGCGCGACAACCGAGGAAGGTTTTTTTTTAAAAGTTTGCTTTTGTTGTATGATTTTTTTAAATATTCCACATTGGCTTACTTCAATATGTATAAGGATTAAAAGAAATCTTGGAAAATAAAGGCAAATTCTTTAAATGCCTTTTGCTATGCAGATTTTTCTTACATTGCTTTCATAGGCCCTTGAATGCGCTTGTAGTTCTCAACTGGCTAACGAAATATTCTAAATAATAGCCTTAGTTTAATATCCCCAATGAGGATTTTGTTCACTAAGGTGCTCATCTTCCTAACCGCTGAAGGCATACAGGACCTTTTTTCCTTCCATCCTTTCCTTATTTCCTTGCAGACTGGCTATGAGACTTAATAAATCGCACAATCCCTGGGGAGTTTTTTTCCTAAGTTACACCCAAAAATGGAACCATCTTCGGCACACCTCAGGATATTGCAATTACACTCCAGCTCCCAGAGCTGTTCGTGGAGATCATGATAAAAAACTTAAAAGGTATAACCGTTCTCTCTTCTATTCGGCCATGGTATTTTTGAAGTTTTTGCGCAATATAATATTTAAAACTCAAAACAGAAGGAATTCAAAAACTAAACAAAGTAAAATATTGAAACGTGTTCCTGTGTGAGTAACAATATATATATGTATATATATATATATGCAAAGTGTATCTAACGAAGTGTGATTGATGTTGACAGTGTTCTCATTAAGAACCGGACTATCATGACAAAAAGAAAAAATATCTTAACCTTTCAGTAAATTTTTTCAAAATGCTTATATTTTTAATTTGTGGAGATAGCTTTTTTTTAAATAACGCACCACCATTGCGATAAGAACACGCCAAGAACAGTGCCTAAGCTACATGTACACTTATAATATTTCGCAGCTTACTAGCCCATGTTATTGTTGTAGCGATAAGGACACTCCCCGAAGGTTTTGGGGGTTTATTTATGGTCCTTTCCGAACATAGATCCAGTACGTTCCGGTAACAAGCAGCATTAAGGTACAAGCCCCTCCAACCCGGAACGATTTAATATGACCACATTGAACTTTCTAGGCAAGCTACCGCGCACCTCTAGTTCCATCACGAACAGCAAACTAGTCCGTTTTTATCAAAACGGAAGCGATGTGCAGAAAGCTATGGGGTTGTATTAACAAATGTATCTCGCTTTTCCGAAAATAAATTAAAGAAACTTATTTTATCAGTTGCCCTTCAGATCTGAGTATTTACAAACGTGCTCGGTTGTATCAGGAGCTGATTCCATTCCAATTGAACGAGTCTCCCAAGTTGGGAACGATTAAGCAAAATACCATAAATGTTTCCTAATTGGAAACTCATAGAAGTAAGGCTGTGTGCGAGTTTGCCTAAATTGCCACCTAAATACACAAAAAACCTAAGTCACTAGAAAATGTCGGTAAGGCAGTGCAAAATAAACAAGTAAGGAAGGCTAAGTTCGGGTGCAACCGAAAATTACATACTCAGCTGAGAGCTGTGGAGACAAATGTTGGAGTTAAATGTTGACATAACGGTAGCTTAATGTGAAAATGTGCTAATTATATCATCATAATTTTAATAACAGCTTATATAAGTTTAAGCTTGAATAGTTTTCTATTTTTAACCAGTCTGTAAGAAAGCATGTAGTTATCGACAGGTAAGAATTGAATTAGATTATGGTCGGCGCAAAGCATTTATCAAACAACAAAGGCATGTCTCAATTGGGTGAATCTAAATTCAAGGGGTTGTGTAGACAACCCTCTCAAGGGGTTCTCATATAGCTTTTCCAACCCAATTGCCAACCTCACCTACCCGTGGGGAATCCTTTTTCATTGACAGCCGAGGCTCTGGCGACCCCAAGTTCCTCATGGAAGTAGGGGGTGGGGTGGGCGGGATGGCCTGGAAGGTTTAATGTGGTCATATAAATCGTTCCCGAGATGGTCGGGCTAGTACGTTAATATGTGCTTTGTTACCGGAACGTGCTGGATATATATCCGGCAAAGGACCATCAACATCGGTAACATTCCCCAAAGCCTTCGGGTCGTTAATACAACAACAAGAATAACAAAGCATGTACTTTTAGACTGAATGAATTAAATAAATAAATAAAATGCGCGCACAGAGAAATGAATAGTAATTCAGATTGATATTATTGGCAGGTTGACTTAGCACTTTTTTTAATAGCTGACGACTTAGCACATCTACACATCATTGCCCACAGCATGTAAAAATAAAAAATAAAAATATTTTTTTTTGGTGATCGATGTATTTTGAATTCATGTTTAAAACTGCATTAAAACACAATTTTTAAAAAAGTGACTTATCACCATATATGTATGTAATACTCCTATATTGCTAACAGAAAATGCTCGCAATGTGTTTTGAATTCGAAATCAAAACAAGACAGCCTATAAAATTTTTGTGATTGTAGCAACATAAGTGTGACAAGAAAAAAATTAAATTTAGGTACATTCGATTATGGAATACAAAAACAAAAACGTTTAAAAAGCAATATATCGGCACTCTGATGTTTGGGAATGTGCCTAGCCTTTTGTAGCAATATAGGAGTATTACATATATGCTTATCACATTTTCACATTAAGCTAACGATAATTTACTTATATACTGTAAAGATATATTACTTTTAAATTTTTTTTTAAATGGGCGTGCTCGTGATCCGCCAAATTACAGCTTGCAAAACTTTTAAATTACCTTCTTTTAAAAGTGGGACGGTGCCACGCCCATTGTCCAGAATTTTACTAATTTTCTATTCTGCGTCATAAGGTCAACCCACCTACCAAGTTTCATCGCTTTATCCATCTTTGGTAATGAATTATCGCCTCTTTCGGGTTTTCGAAATTTTCGATATCGAAAAAGTGGGCGTGGTTATAGCCCGCTTTCGTCCAGCTTAAATAGCGATCTGAGATGAGTGCCCAGGAACTTTCATACCAAATTTCATTAAGATACCTCAAAATTTACTCAAGTTATCGTGTTTACGGGCAAACGGACGGACATGGCTAAATGAATTTCTTTTTCGCCCAGATCATTTTGATATATAGAAATCTATATCTACCTCGATTAGTTCATGCCGTTACGGGGTACCGTTATATGAACAAAATTAATATACTCTGTGAGCTCTTCTCATTTGAGTATAAAAATGTATAATTGCTAAGTGCTTATATCAGGTGCCATCAATCATTCCTACTTCGAAACTTCAGTGGGAAAGGTACTACAAGCCCCAGTGGCGTTGACGCTCTAAGCTTTTTGTAAGCCTATGACCTTCCGAGGAGCTTCCCAGCACTATATAGAGCCATATCTCATCACCGGTCACACCGCTGCTTTATATAGGCATAACAGCATCTTCCATTGCTCCATTGCTTTCATGTCATTCGGACCTACAGCACGCACCTTGGCTAACCAAGGTCGTTAAAATCATAAGTAACTCTCTTGAAAAGAACATACGATGGTTACTTTAATGTATCTATCTGTGTGCCTATCTCTGGTGTCAAATCCATGTTATTCTCTCATATCGCCTGCCTGTCGTCGTCAGCTGTAGCTGTGCTGATGTGAATTTATTTATTGCCATTCTTGTGACATTTGACAAAGTGACAGTGCTGTCATTTTTTTGTTGTAGCCATGGCTGTGTTTTGGAGTTGTAATATATACATATTTGCTGAATCTTTCCAACATTGTTACACTATCAGTTGCATAGAAGTTATAGCACTGCCGGCCACCACCTCGTCACCTACCATCAGGTCCACCAACAACACGATACTACTGCGGAATTTCTCACGCACACACACTTAGATGCAGACGATATTGCAATACACACGTGTAGGAAGCAAAAATATGCCATTACTCTGTCAAACTACACTCCTTCTACCTCGCCCACTTCACCTCCCTCATCCAAGTAATATCAAGCTCTGTGCCCCTCCGCTGGCAGTTCAGCACCCTTTGTCAAAGCGGACGCCTTCATCTTTATGATATTACTTTCAGTTCTTTGTTTTGAGTAATGCACATCTCATTGGCCATGGATACGATGTTGCATACAGCCGGCCACACAAACACAAAAACAATTGCATAAGTGTATGTAAAAATTGAGTGACAACTCCCCAAAGTGTGCTAAAAGAAAATGTGGACTGTGAAGTTTGAAATTAAAAAGGACTTTGGTTATTTGATTTCAAGCTAAACCTGACTATATTTACTTATATTCGTAAAACTAAGAACGCGGAGTTCCAGCTAGTCAGATGAAAATTTTTTATAAAAGAAGGTTTCGTGTTTATTCAATGCAAAATTTACTTAAAAAAATTCATTTTTTTCATTAAGAAAGAACTATAAAACAAAGTAAATGTGAAGATAGAAATATATATTTTCAAAACATAAAGTTATTCAATAAAAAAAAATTTATGAAAATTAATAAAACTAAGTAGAACGTATAAAAATATATTTATATTAAATTGTCAATATTTATTAATAATTAATTGATTATTATTAATTATTAATAATTGCTTTTTGTTTTTATCGGCCTATTGATAAATCATTCAAGGTTCGAATCGAGCTCAAGACCAGAACAATAATTTTTTTCTAATTATAATTATTGTTATTTTTTAATTTTTCTAAATTTGAAAAATTGTATTTTGTTTTTGGAATAGTAAGTAGAAAATTTTTCAGACACTGCTGCAAGCACTGCTGCTTCCTCTGCAAGTGGGATAGCCGAGCTCGTAAGGACCACTACGTCAGAAAGGATTGGCCGGAAAGAGTCGAGTTTACCGTTGGTGTGGATAACATCAAATACACCCCTCTTGTCAAGAAAGAGAAAATCATACTTCCACCCTTACACATCAAGCTCGGTCTCATTAAAAACTTTGTTAAGGCTTTGGACAAAGAAGGCGAAGCATTCGACTATTTGACAACAATTTTTCCAGATATTTCTCAAGCCAAAATAAAGGAAGGTATTTTTGTCGGACCACAAATAAAAAAGTTGATCAACAATAATCAATTCAAAGGACTACTCTCATCAGTTGAGGCAGCAGCGTGGGAATCCTTTGAAAACGTCGTTGCTTCTTTTCTCGGTAGACACAAAAGCCCTAACTACGAGCAGATAGTGAACGACTTAATCAATAATTATGCGAAAATGGGTAAATATTAAAGGCTTATTAAAATTAATTTCCCAAAATTCTATAACTTGTTTACCTAACTAATATTTTCTTTCCAGGCGTAAATATGTCGTTAAAAATTCACTTTCTGCACTCACATTTGAGCTTTTTTCTGGCAAATCTTGGCGACGAAAGTGACGAACATGGCGAAAGGTTTCATCAGCAAATGAAATTAATTGAAAATCGATATCAAGGATTCTGGGACGTCGCAATGATGGGTGATTACTGCTGGTTTCTCATAAGAGAAACCGATCCTAAACTGAATAAGCGTCAAAGTCGAACACATAATTATTTCGACTACATAGTAAAATAAAATTAAGATAAAGATTGTTAGAATATAGTACAAACATAAATAAATTAAAAAAAAAGTTAAAAATATGGGTAATTTCATTCATAAATTGAACTTTTAACTAAATAGAAACAGAGCATAGCTAGATATTTCACTCTTCTTTATACCATACATACGTTTTGAGGTATACGTTGAAATTGCGCAACCTGGGTATTTTTATTTGATTGCTTATAACTTACGTAGTTTTGCATCGATTTTCTTCGATGATAGCTTATCTTTTTTCTAATTAAACAGAGCTTTACGTAAATAAAAAATATTTGGAAAAAAGTTGTGGTTTTGGAATGCTGCCCTCGCAAATAGTAATTTTTTTCATATTTTTTCATAAAAAAAAACAAAAATCTGAAATGATGAGCTAATATCTCGAAAACTATATGGTTGAGCAAAAAACAATGTATGATGCATTTATAGCAAATTTTATCTTCTTTCCGATTATGTAAACTTATTATTATTTAATTGCTTGACCCGTTCGTGAGATATACGTAATTAAAGGGAGCCATCTTTTTGGTTTTTTCGAATAACGGTAAATTGCAAATATCTCAAAAACGGTACCATAGAATCAAAAATGAACTCGATTTTCGAAATCAGGGGTTGGTTTTACATACGAATTTCATAACGGCGTCTCTGGTAAATTTTGGCCGTCGACCAGTGTAATTAATATTTAAATTGTCAATATTAATATGTATGTTCAACGGAAAAAGCCGCTTTAACATTGCAGCATATTGTTTTTCTTATGTGCCCAAAAAGTAGCATGGCCTTTCCTTTTGCATTCACTGTTGATTTTAGTGAGTGAAAAGCGAAAGCAAACGATCGTGATCACACATCGTTAGTGTCGGTGTGAAAATACGTTGCTTGGCTTTTGACTATAGAGTTCTTGTTTTTTTCTAGCAGATTAAAAAAAACGTCAACGTAAGCTGAGTTTAGAAGACAGCTCCTCCGAAATCGCTGTCCATTTTCAACCCATCTGCCTAAAGTTAAATTAACTCCTCCTTACAAACTCTTTCTCCAGTCGCTCCTGAAAGGGAAATGCTCCTCAAAGTTCCTATCATATACTGCAGATGGACAGTGCGATCTGCAATTGCTCTAAGAAACCAGCTCCTCCGAAGCCGCTATCCATTTTCAACGGATCTGCCTAACGTTAAATTAACTCCTCCTTACAAACTCTTTCTCCAGTCGCTCCTGAAGGGAAATGCTCCTCAAAGTTCCTATCATATACTGCAGATGGACAGTGCGATCTGCAATTGCTCTAACAAACTAGCTCCTCCGAAACCGCTGTCCATTTTCAACCCATATGCCTAAAGTTAAATTAACTTCTCCTTACAAACTCTTTCTCCAGTCGCTCCTAAAGGGAAATGCTCCTCAAAGTTCGTATCCTATACTGCAGATGGACAGTGCGATTTACAATTGCCCTAAGAAAAGAGCTCCTCCGAAACCGCTGTCCATTTTCAACCCATCTGCATAAAGTTACATTAACTCCTCCTTACAAACTCTTTCTCCAGTCGCTCATAAAGGGAAATGCTCATCAAAGTTTCCTTTACCATACTGCTGTTCTTTCCTGGTTACGGACTTTCTCAGTCTTAAGGCTTACCCTGTTGCAGCGTCAAAAGTGTAAAGGTTTAATGGTAATTGTTACTACCTTTACTAATTTGTATACAGACAACAGATTGTTGATATTTTCTATCAATGGTTCTACATTTCCTTTCAGGGTTTGTTAACTTTAATATGATCATACATTTACTAAGTATTGTAGTTTGCTTTACGGAACTTTTTGTTCATGTGCAAGCGAAAGAGCCCCCCATTGAGTTTGTCCATGCCCCATCCTGCTACCTTACAGTATGGTCATGTACATATGTGGTTTTTAGACAGGACCATTCTCAGTTTCAAGTGCTATTATGGGCCTTCAATTTCTATATGTTTGAGTGACTTCACTGATAGTCCTTATACCGCTCCTAGATAACTCACGTTGCTCAGAGTGTATAAACAAAAGGCAGTAGCCTGGATTGGCCATAAATCCTAAAATGTCTGACATGCTTTGTTGTGATATAGCTTAAAACATTTGTTGGAATGCGCACAGTTGCAATTTTATTATAGCTTTTATTGACACATAGAGTTTCGATCAGTTGAGTGATAGAAATTTTGTTTTATGAACGACGAGTTGATCCAACTGCCAAACGATATAATTATTCTTAGATTTTGAAGAAATTACTTCTTAAATTACATATATTTCACACTTCACTGTACTATGAAAAAGGAAACATTTTATTCAGAACCCGTTAGGTGAATGTAGCGCAATCAATTCATACTCGGTTATTTCACATATAATCCAAAACATTGATTGCACCGGAAATACCTAACGGTGCATTCGGAATCAGTAATCACTCAATGGTTGCCCAACAGTTGTGTTTGCTGAACTTTACCAATGGCTGTATGCTGAAAGCCCAACTCTTTAATTCAATCAGTCATTTGATAGTTCCAGTGGTAATGAGATTTCACGCAATTTGGCGTTTTCACATTTTCTTTTTTACATTATCAAATATATTTGTATGATTTAATCGGGGATTGCCCGTATTGCTTTTTTTTTCGTTTAAATGTATGAAAACATTTATTTGAAGCAATTTTTTAATTTTATAATTTAATTACATAGAATAATTTATTTATTTTCCTCCCGGGACCACCATATCAACTATCGTAGGGGTGCGGGTTCGACTCCCACTCCCGGGAGAAAAGGCTTTGAAGAGATTTACAAGGTATAATCGAAACAGCTGACGCCTTGTCCGTCCTGATGTCACGTTGTTTAAATTTTTCCCAAATTATTAAATAAATTATCAAATATATATTTTTTTTTCGGAGACTTACATATTTGAAGATCTCTTAACGCGCATACCTGATCTGCTAAATAAAATCATTAAGAGTGTGAGTGTTGCGCATCTTGATACATAAAACCTCGAATCTTGATACAGCAATCAACTTAAATAGCCAATTTCACAGATAAGATAATTAGCGAATTTGATTACTGAAGAAAAAAATTTAACAATTAACTTTAATATGGCCTTGCAAGTGGGTTTTCAAGGATAGCATTTCAGCATTTAGTTTTTTGAAGAAAGTTTTTAGTAAATTTTATGGCTTAGTGCTTTCTGGACTGCATTCGTGCATAACTCGATATTTACCGGCTTGCATATACATACATACCCAGAGTGCATATGAATATATGTTTGTATGTAAATACAGACATTCCTAAGCCAGTTGCAGATCTCCAATGGCTTCTTAACTGCGCGCACTGACCTCGTCTACGCGATATTATCTTACAATTTCACTTTTACTAATAAAATGTTGAACAACTCACAGCAGATGCCATTTGAGAAGGTGTGGAAATAAAGAAACAAAAAAAAATATATTTTAAACGAAATTTATTTTTGGTACCACGGCTATTTTTAGCAACGCAAGCTTTATTTGGACGATTAACCGGGCGGAATATAGACACATATATGTTTGTTGGTGTATTTGCTTCTTTGTGCCTACACAAAACAGTAGTCATCTCCGGTTCAGGTAAAAAACCGAAATCAGCCTACAAGTAGCTGACATAGCCACCGACACCAGCGCTCATCACATCCACATTGACAGCACTAAAATGCAGAAGCAGCAGCTATAGCTTCGTGACAATGAAATGTGCAAACTGCTGACAGCGAAATTTAACCGCAAAACAGTAAAATTTGGCTATAAAAATAAAGTGCAGCGATCCAAGTTGAAGGCTCCTTGCAATGAAATAGCAGCTGACAATGAAGAAAAAGACAGCGATCAGACGAAAAGGTTGGCGTGAATATATTTTTTATAAAATTGTGCAGGAAAAAGTGTTTTGATAGCGTCAGCAAAGCAAAAAGAAAACAAATGTGAAATTAAATTTGACTTCCAAAGCGAATAATAAAGAAGCGTAAACTAACTGCAATTTTAACCTGTAATTAGCAAGTTTGCGCTACTTCACTTGTCTTATGTGCTGACAGGTAATTTTGTGGTGATAAAATCGATTTTGAATTGGGAAAGAAAAATTAGTGTTGAAGTTTATTATAAGGTAAGCGAAAACGGTAAGAATTGTGACAGATGTACATACAACAAAAAGGTTAATATTTTTTCCTTGGTTCCGGAATTATTGTGCCTTACCTTTGTATGTCCGCTGGTCAGATTTTACCCATTTTAAGCTGCTAAGCTATTAAGATAATGAGAATGATTTTCACTATTAAACTACTTTCCTTAATCAAGATAAGTTATTGCCTAAGAAACTAAGATATATTTTCTTTGGTTCTGAGAAGTGTTTTCTAAACCTTCATAAGTTCTGGTGGTCTAATTTGAGCCCTTGTAAGACTAAGGAAAGTTTTTATTAAAATAAGAAAAAACTGGAGCGAGTTCCACCAGAGAAATCCTTTTCTAAATCAAGACAGATAATTTGCGAGGAAGTAAATTTTTTTCCTTTAACCTTCATAACCTTCGCTGGTCAAATTTGCCCAGTTTTAGCCAGAAAGTCGTTTTTATTAATTTCGTTTGATCATTTTCCGCCAATTTAATACCAAACTGGAGAATCCTGCAATCCATTTTGAGTAACTTCCCGAAGAACTAGTCTTTAAACTAAGAACATACTTCAGAACCCCATGACAATTTGACATGACAGAAAAAAACTTTGTCAGGTGATCCAGGCAAAATGAAAATTCAAAAAATCGTCCGAGCTTGGTAATTTTGCTTTCGAGTTTTAAGGAAAATCCCGATAACCCGAGTGCTGAAACTTTGACAGTAACTTTGGGCTCTATTGGGTTATGCTATTTAGGATAAAATTGTTTACTATATCGGCGGCCGCCTTGGTGTGATGGTAGCCATGCTCCGCCTGCCACACCGAAGATCCTAGGTTCACGCCCTGGGCAAAGCAACATCAAAATTTTAGAAACAAGGTTTTTCAATTAGAATAAAATTTTTCTAAGCGACGTCGCCCCTCGAAAATGTTTAGCAAACACTTCGAGTGTATTTCTGCCATGAAAAGCTTCTCCGTAATAATTCATCTGCTTTGCATATGCCGTTCGGAGTCGCCATGAAATATGTAGTTCCCGTCCCACCAATTTCTGGGGAAAATTAATAAAGAGCACGACGAAACTTGGAACAGAGGCTCTGTCTAGATATGTTCGGAGGTAAATCGCACCAAATATTTATTTTAGTTATTCTGGGTATATACTGTCCTTCAAGTTTGGTCCTCGGGTCATATTTTCGGTTAGTAATTAAAGCTAGTTTTACTTCTCTCTGGATATTTTGCTCTTAATGTTTTCTCCACTGAATGGTGTTATTGCTTCCTTCTTAAACTTCAGATAGCATTCGTTTATCACCCTTTTTACATTCGAGCTCATCGTAGCCCTGTAGTTGGCGGTATTTCTTCTTTGTTTTTACTTGCATATTGAATTCTCAGTCATGTCTTATTAAATTTCGGTTTGAGACAAACCGGTTTCGTGTGGTGGCAGCGTTCTCCGTCTACCACACCAGATATCCTGGGGTCAACTCCCCGGCAAAGCAACATTAAAAATTTAGAAACAAGTTTGTTCAACAGTTATTTTCCGAAACTGAAACACGAACCAAATCTTGTAAATTTTTTTTTGTACCACATACTTAAGCTTATTTATAAAACTAAATATGCAACATTTAAAAAACATATAAACAACAATAATACTACTGCTATAAACATAACATCAAGCTCGCAATAAAACAGGCTCAATTAATGCCATTAAAATTATCAGCTTTTTAAAGCTGACTAATTAATAAAAAATGCAATCGGACAATGACAATAGTAAACAGACGTAAAAAAACAAAAATTTTTAACAAAAAAAGTAGATATACTTTGTCGTGAATGCCAAGGAAGTTAATTGAATAACAACTAGCTACAGCAGCAATACCAACACCGGCTTGGCCTATGTAAACATCACCAACAACAACAACAAAAGTGACAACAATATTCACTGCTAGCCTGCAACATTTTATCTGTAACATCAGCTTGCATCTCGGGGGACACGTAAGGCCAATTGCAACATGTTGCGCGCGCGTGTTAAGTGGCGCTGCTTGGCACTTGCCCACTTGTGACACGCCCCCCTCTTACATGGGAAAATGTAAAAATTTTAAATTTACAAATTTACTTTTACTTTATTTTTTGTGGATTTTGCTTAGTATATATTGTACCATTCAACATACAGAGTTACTTTTGCTGTTTGCTGTTGTAAATTTAAATGAATGAAAATGAATAATGTCAACAACAAAAACACAACAAAGTGTGCGTGTAAGCAAAAAATTCAAAAAGTAAACTGATAAAATCAATAAAAAATTAAGAAACATGAATTCAATAAAATAGCAGAAAACCAAGAAAAAATGAAAATGTAAATCCACCCGCCGCCGAGCGTATTAATCACAATAACATACAACAACAAATTAAGTCGGCAAAGTCAAAGCATATAGACGCCGCACGATGGGGTATTTGATCAATCTAGCTGGCCAAAACTAAAACAGGAGTTATTTCTTTTCAAAAAGTGGTTATCTCACTTCATTGTGTTCCGCGCAGAACTACTATGGATCGGGACCCCGATTTCGGATGGACCAGGTGTCATTTTTTTGGCATTACATGGGTATCAAACGAAAAGTATTTCACTCCCGCATTGCCACCACACCTTCTTTTTTATATTTCTTTGTATATCCACTAGCATCTCGGTAACGGCTTAACCGATTTGAATCAAATTTGGTACATCGACATATTATTATATTTTAAGACTTTTCGCCTAGGCGTTGCCACTGAGGATGTTTCCACCAGGTTGCCACCTTTTGCCAATAAGGGTATCAGTCTCTTACAAAATTGATCACCACTGTCTCATTCCATTTAAAGACACCCGGTCCGCGCAGGACATACTTTTTGATTTCGATGAAATTTTAATATGTTGTTCTTTGGTCAAAATAATGAAACAATTGTTTTTTTTTGCCTCAAATTTGTTTGATTGATCGGCAATTGAATTTGATAAAATTCAATCGATATTTTATTCACCTTTTTTTCACCTGTCAATAACTTTGTCCAAAATTAACCGAATCTCATGATTTTTTCTTGGAAATGTTCGTTATTACATTTACTTTTATATAAATTTATAAACAATAGCATATAGTTTAAAATAAATTTTTTTTTAGTATTTAGTAAAAATTTATGACTTTTTTCAAAAATTAATTTCTCAAAAATGGTTATCTTCTTTTTTTGTTTAAAGTTTTTCTATATCGAGCGAACAGTTTATATTTGAACTTGGGTAAATATCTATTAGGCAAAACTCGTTGTTTTCGAAATGTGAATTTTTGAATATTAAACTTTTTTTCGCCATATATTGATGCAATACATATCAGCATACAATGCCAAAGGCTTAAAAATAATAAAAATATCACATTTATTATTGAAAACATTCATTTGTTGTTATTTTTCAGAATATGGGAAAATATTTCACTAAGCCTCCAATACCGTCACAAGAGCATTTGCCATGTCCTGTTACAAAATCACTGTAATTCTGTTTAGCATGTTTGTCAATGACGTGTTTAGTACGTGCCAGTCCGCTCAAATTGATGCTTATGCTGATGACGTACAGCTTTACTTGTCACGCCCTCTTGAGGAGACTAATGAATTATGTTCTGATTTCAACAAAGACCTATCATTTATAGCATCTTGGGCTTTGCAAAACGGCCTCCGCTTGAACTGCTATAAGTCCTATGTTCTCCCTATATGCAAGAGACGCGTGGACTCCTTAACCATTCCACCGCTATTTTTAGGAGATGAGAGTGTACAATTTGTGCCAAAGGTTACTAATCTTGGTTTTATCATTAATTCTAGCCTAACATGTACCGATCATGTCAACTCTATCATAGGTAAAGTTTATTATGTTTTACGTAACCTACGATTTTCTGCCTCATATACTCCGGTCGCCATTAGGAGAAAGCTCGCTATACAACTTATACTACCGATCATTTGTTATCCTGAACTCATCTATAGCAAGATGGGCTCCCAGTCTGCTCACAAAATTGAAGTGGTGTTTAATAATATCGCGAGATATGTATACGGACTAACAAGATACGAGCATATCTCTGCATGGAAATCTAGCCTCTTGGGCTGTGAAATTTTGGAGTATTTAAAGGCAAGAAATTGTATCATTCTTTATCGTCTGGTGGCGGAGAAAAAGCCTAATTACCTATATGAGAAATTGATATTTCCAAGGTCTGGCCGACTAAATTACTTGATTGTTCCCAACTTTTCTCTCCTACCCTCTGCAAGACTATTTTTTGTCAACGCTGTTCGTGTCTGGAATTCCATCCCAGCTTCTATTAAGAATGGTCTAAACCAACTTTAAGAAAATTTATATTCATACTTTCACTTATTTATATATGTACAACGATGAGATTTGCTATCTATGTTTACATTTATATAATATTTATCATATAGTTAGTTAAATTCTTTAATTACACACATATATATATATATATATAATTTTTGTTATTGTGATGCAAATGTTAAATTTTTACATTTTATTTCAATGTTTTACCATTACTATTAATATTTATTTTTAAGCTTGCTCATGAGTAACTTATATATTTATTGTATATTTAACTGTTGTGCTAGAAAAGATCATTTATCGATCTTATTGCACTAATACATTGTTTTAAATAAATTGAAATTGAAATTGAAATTCTGAAAAATAATAAGAAATGAATGTTTTCAATAATAAATGTGATATTTTAATTAATTTTAAGCATTTGGCATGATGGTAGTAATGAGTATTTTAAAAGGGAGTGAACCTTAGTTCTATAGGTGGACGCCTTTTCGAGATATCACCATAAAGGTGGACCAGGGGTGACTCTAGAATGTGTTTGTACGTTATGGGTATCAAATTAAAGGTATCAATGGATGTTCTAAAAGGGAGTGGCCCTTAGTTGTATATGTGAAGGCGTTTTCGAGATATCGACCAAAATGTGGACCAGAATGAACCAGAACATCATCTGTCGGGTACCGCTAATTTATTTATATATGTAATAACACAAACAATATTCCTGCCAAGATTCCAAGGGCTTTTGATTTCGCCCTGCAGAACTTTTTCATTTTCTTCTACTTAATATGGTAGGTGTCACACCCATTTTACAAAGTTTTTTCTAAAGTTATATTTTGCGTCAAAAAAACCAATCCAATCGCAATGTTTCATCCCTTTTTTCGTATTTGGTATAGAATTATGGTATTTTTTTAATTTTTTTTGCAATTTTCGATATCGAAAAAGTGGGCGTGGCCAGGATAAGGTGAGTTCAGATAAATACGTGAACTAAGTTTAGTAAAGATATATCAATTTTTGCTCAAGTTATTGTGTTAACAACCGAGCGGAAGGATAGACGGTTTCATCCCCGTAAGCATTTTGAGGAAATACGGCATCTGAGAACACAGCCGTATGAAGCGAAAAAACACAAGCAGGTCCTTGGTGAACTCCACAAACAGGCGTCGGACCTTTATGCCGGGAATTGCACGGTGAACCCAGTACTCAAAGTAAAGTATCCAAAACTTGCGGAAGAGGAACGCATACTCCCCAGGGAAACGCGTGTCACTCTGGCTCAACTACGTTCTGGATACTGTAACAGGTTAAACTCTTACCTATCCAGAATCAACCCCGACATACAAAATGTATGCCCCGCTTGCAATGTGTCCCCACATGACACCAACCATCTCTTTAATTGTAATGTGGAACCAACGCCTCTAACACCCCTTTCCCTATGGTCCACCCCTGTTGAAACAGCAAGTTCCTTGGACTCCCGTTAGAGGATATTGATGACAGTTTGTGATCGTCGCGTCTGTTAGGTGGGGCGAAGCACTGCTACAAAAACAACAGGATAGACGGTCGACTGTGTATAAAAACTGGATGTGGCTTCAACCGATTTCACCCATTTTCACAAAAAACAGTTATCGTCACAGAAGCTATGCCCTTACCAAATTTCACAAGAGTTGGTGAATTTTTGTTCGGCTTATGGCATTAAAAGTGTTCTAGAAAATTAAATGAAACAGGGCGGAGCCACACCCATTTAAAAATTTTGTTTTATTTTTGTAGTTTGTTGCATCATATCATTACTGGAGTTTAATCTTGACATAATTTACTTATATACTGTAAAGATATTAAATTTTTTGTTAAAATTTGACTAAAAAATTTCTTTTTTGTTCGTCATCCCGATGTTGCAAATTTTTATATAGAACACATATAGTAATAGGAGTAACGATCCTGCCAAATTGTATCATGATATCTTCAAGGACTGCCAAATTACAGCTTGCAAAACTTGTAAATTACCTTCTGTTAAAAGTGGGCGGTGTCAAGCCCATTGTCCAAAATTTTACTAATTTTCTATTCTGGTCATAAGGTCAAGCCACTTGCCTAGTTTGCTTTATCCGTCTTTGTAATGAATTATCGCTCTTTTTCGGTTTTTCCAAATTTTCGATATCGAAAAAGTGGGCGTTGTTATAGTCCGATTTCTTTCATTTTAAATAGTGATCTGAGATGAGTGCCGAGGTACATACATACCAAATTTCATTAAGATACCTCAAAATTTACTCAAGTTATCGTGTTCACGGACTGACAGACGGACGGACGGACGGACAGACATGGCTAAATGAATTTCTTCGTTCGAATTTCGAACTATATATCTATCTCGATTAGTTTATGCCGTTACGGGGTCCGTTATGCGACTGCTCTGCTCAGCTGAGTATAAAAATATATATAATTCAATTTCTTTGGATTGGCATGAGCGTGTTTTGCTAAACTTTTTTTTCGTCTGATGAATAAGTTCATGTTCATTTGTTGCGTGCAAGACGCTGACATGTCGAATGTAGTTATTGTCGCAAAGTAAATTCTACAATGCCTTTACAATAACACAAAATATCAGTGGCAAAATTTATCAAATTCTTCTTGTTACTGAATCTTAGAAAACTATTATCATATTGGCCACGAAAAAGTTCCCTATATGGTCCCGAAATAATCTAGAAAGCGATTGTGTATCAAGTAATACCGAAATTGTCACGAAACGTTTTGGTGACATAATTACGAAAACATCGACAAAACTGATCCAAAATCTTCAAAAAGTACCTCAAAAGTACCCACAACAATCCCGAAACGATGCCTAAAATAGTCTTAAGTAGTAATCTAGAAATAGTTCCGAAACGAGTTCGAACGCAATCCTTAAACGGTTCCGAAATAATCTTGAAGTAATATAGAAATAGTTCCGAAATGGCCCAAATACTCCTGAAATTTTCCCAAACATTATCACCAATTAACTTTTAGCCAACCCGGAAATTATCCTGAAATGGTCCAAAACTGATCCCAAACAACCCCGTAGTGTTAACGCGAAATTATCCTCTAAGTAATCCCAAAACTACTTTTTCCAAAATTATTTAGACC
Organism: Eurosta solidaginis; assembly: GCA_029619165.1. Taxonomy (NCBI): domain Eukaryota; kingdom Metazoa; phylum Arthropoda; class Insecta; order Diptera; family Tephritidae; genus Eurosta; species Eurosta solidaginis. Next base: position 18,518 of record JARSSU010048099.1, on the reverse strand, counting down.
AATGGTAAATAATGGTTAAGTTGAGTTGTTTGCATATCTCGATGTTTCGATGTCGAAGTGACTAGACGTTACCTTGGTGACTCAAACACACCAGATTGGCTGACCACATTTCGATAAAACTAAGCTATGTGTCAGGAAGGATCTACTGGGCATGGGACTGGAGTATAATCCTGAAATAGCCCCGAAAAGAATGCCTCGACGATCTGAAAATAGTCTCGAAATGATCCGGAATCGATCGATTTTATAGTCCAGCGAATCAAACACAGTGGCTACGCTGTGTGGGCCATGTTACGATGCTTCGATGCTCATGCCAGGAAGGCATTCTTATCGGAAACCGCCCATGAAAGCAGAGGAAGAGGGCGGGCCCTCACTGCGGGAAAGAAAAGGAGATAAAGGATTTGAACTACATTGTTGTTACATATTGGCGACGCTTAACACGGGGATGGGTGATTTGTTGGAAAGCCGCTTAAACGGTTAAGTGCCAATCAACTAGGAAACTGCATTTTTTGTACTGTTGCATGGTTTCTAGGCTACAGGGGGCAGATGATACATTACTATGAAGGTGGTGTTCTGGTACCACCAGGAAACGTCTAGTATCAGTTCGTGGTTTGCTGAGGTTACTTAACCACCTCTTTAGCATATTGGTAGAATGTGTAACTTAAAAAAAGAATTCACCACCAAAAAAATTTATTTTGAAATAATTGGCAATACTGCTTACAACACAAATAAGCACAGTCATGTTCACGATATTTGCATAAGAAAATCATTGTTAATTGTATACAAATAATGTTCAACAAAATCTGTACGTAAAGGTGACCCATACTAAACATTTGTCTAATTTTTCTCTATTTCATCCATTGCAGGTAGCTCCACGGAGTTAGCACCTTCGCTATTGGGTATATACGAAACATTGACAAGTGTGCTGGATGGAAGCAGCCAGAATAGCAGTACCACCAAAGAGGATAGATAATAAGAGGCGACATATCGCTGCTTCATAAAACGACTGCTTTTTGTATGCAATTTGCCAAAGTACCAATTCTTAGACTCGGCCATTCCTCTTTGTGTCTGTCCGCGTAGATTTGGTAAAATGCAAGAAAAATAAACTCAGTGAGTGAATTAGAAAAAGCGAAGAAAATTTTATAAAAAATTGAAGGAGATTGCGTAAAAAGTTAACTAAATTGTGCAAGAATTAATAAAACGAGTGAAGTGAAGTGAATTATACAAAATAATGCCATAAAAGTGAGAAATGGTCAAAAAACAAGTTGTGTATTTAAGTTCAAAGCATAAATAAGTACGAATGTGAAACGTCAGTGAAAGGGCATTTCAAACAAGTGTGTGTGGTTTGTACTCAAAAGGAAAATAAGTGGAAATGTAAACAAAAAATTTGTAAAAATATGTGTAAGAAACTTGTGGAATATTTGAAGAAAATTGTGAAAAATTATTAAAAGTGTTAAGTGAAGTTTAAAATCCTGGCATAAAAGTTCAATAAAAATGGTAAAAAGAAGTTGGGACGTGTCGTGTTTTTTGTGTTATTAAAGAAACCAAAAAGAATCGGCATATGTGCGAGCGAACCTATCCAAATATGTATAAAGTGATTTGTGATTGTGGATAAGAAATGTTTTACAAAATTAATATATGTATTATATATATTGTATACGTGTTTTTAAAATCTATACAATATTATATAAATGTATATGTATTTTGTTTCCAACAAAAAAGAAAATATGCTGTCATTTAAAGGAAAGGTGTAACTGTAACAAAATCTCCCAAGGAAATTGCGCCAAAATTGAGAAAGTTCCACGGCACATCTAATATTGAAAGATTTCTTACTAAATAGAACCTTTCAATATTTGTGCGCAAAAAAGTTCAAATTTACCAAACAAATTGTGTTAAAAAAAAACTATATCTTTTTGTTATTTAATAATAATTCGGTCGAATATACCACATAGACAGAAATAATTTTTAAACAGATAAAGTGATAATCATAGTGTATTTTGCATGAAATTGCAATTTCCTAGCATTTGAACAAAAGTAAACAAAACTTCATAAAAGCTCAAATGCAGAAAGTAACTCAATGTCAGTCATTTTGACTTCTTCTCTACCTAATTTTCGTCAGGCGAAACAAAAAATATGCGACAACAAATTATGAAAAATAGGAAGAGACTGAATGGCCGAGCCCAAGAAATTGGTACATTGGCAAATTGCAGCTTTGCCCGATGAGACCAGCTGGGGTCTCGTATTATCTATGCTCTTTGTTGATGCTTTCAACTGCATTACACAAATGTAGATACTGAAGACTGCATGGATCCCCATAAATAATAAAAAAGTGTCTTTAACAACTTTCATTCGAAGTTATTTATTTTCTAAAGGAAATGAAAAGATAGGGAAGTAAAGGAAGTATGGAACTGATATAAAATAAAAATAAATAAATAAAAAATGTATAACATAATAAAATGAAATGAAAAATAAATGTATGTAACCGAAACCCGTATCAGAACTGAAATTGGAAATGGAACTGAAAACGGACAGAAACCAGGACCCAACAAGAAATGACACCGGAACCAGGGCCGCCGAGAGAAAATTCGGGCCCGGGGCAAAAAAATACGGGCGCCCATTCTAAAATGAACAAATTCTCAAAATCAAAATTACCATCTTTTACATATTTATATGCATTTGTATATACATAATCTATATATATAAAAATCAAATTCTGTGTTTGTGTGTGTGTGTTCGCTATGGAAACGTATTTCCCATGCTTCAATCAACCAAATTTTAGCTATAGGTTTCTTTCGATCAACGCGAAGGTTTTAGGCTAAAAATAATTTCGATATATAAAAGGGGCGTGGCACATCACATACAAATGGAATCTATGGTACTGCATAACTCTGAAGGTATACATGCCAGAACATCGAATTTCAGTAAGGAGTTATATGAAGTCAATCCCTAACACCACCAAGAAAATGTGGAACTAGGAAAAAAGGGGCGTGGCACCTCCCATACAAATGGAATATATCATACTGCATATCTCTGGATGTAGTAATGGTAGGATAATGAAAATTGGTAAGGAGCTATATGACGTTAAGTCCTAACACCTCCAGTAAAATGTGGAATTGGGAAAAAAGGGCGTGGCACCTTCCCTACAAATGGGATTTTTCAGAACTATGGCTGCCGTACAAACTTAGGTTATTTTAATACCTAAAATTTGACTGCATTTTTGAGTTTGGCTGTTCTTCCTTTTGGACGTTTAGTAATCTGCCGCCGTTAAAAACAATTCTTAGCTTTAGTCTGTCTAAAAATAAATAAGTGTAAGACGCGATAACCTCCGAAGAGATCTAAGGCCGAGCTTCTCTTCCAATTTGCGTCGTGCTCCTCTTGTTATTCCCTACAAATTGGCCGGACGGGACCTACATGTTTTACGCCGACTCCGAACGGCATCTGCACGGCAGATGAGTTTTCACCGAGAGCTTTTCATGGCAGAAATACAACCGGAGCGCTTGCCAAACACTGCCGGGGGCGACCCCGCTTAGAAAAATTGTCTTCTAATTGAAAAAAATTATTTCTAAAATTTTGATGTTGCTTTTCCCGGGGTGTGAACCCGTGTGAACCCAGGGCATATGGTGTGGTAGGCGGAGCACGCTACCATCACACCACGGTGGCCGCCAGTCTATCTACTATGTGTGTGTTCCCTATGGGAAACGTATTTCCCACACTTCAGTTATCACCTAATTTTGGTTATAGGTTCTTTCGATCAAGACGAAGGTTTTTTATATTTCAGAATTAAGAATTTTAAACTAAATTTTTTTTGGCTATGCGAACGAGCAATCTTAGCTCCCAAAAATGATTATGATAATAAAATCAATAATCGCATTCAAAACCTGGTGAAGTGACGAAATATAAATCGATCGAAACAGTTACAAATGAAGATCAAATTGTGAGTTATCCAATTGAATTTCTAAACTCTTTAGAACCACATGGAATGCCTACGTATATATTCACTTTGAAAATTGACTCACCAATCATGCTTCTTCGGAATTTAGACCCACAAAAATTGTGCAATGGAACCAGACTTTGCGTTAAGAAATGAATGCCGAATGCAATCGAAGCAACAATCATCATCGGTATAAGCACAGGTGAAGATTGTGCTCGTACCACGTACCCCAATGATTCCTACAGATTTGCCATTCAATTTTAAGCACTTACAGTGTCCTGTACGCATTGCTTTGTAATTACAATCGACAAAGCACAACGAAAATCGGTTACTGTTGCAGGATTAAATTTAGAGAGTCCGTGCTTTTCCCATGTTGTTTCTCTAGAGTTGCAACGACCAAAAAATTGTTTATCTTTGCACCGAACAAAAAAACTTAAAAATATTGTGTACCAGCTTGCATTACAATAAGATACAATAATAAAATGTTTTAAACGAAAATTTCACCAAATATGCGTACATAATTCAATTCAATTTACAGAACAATAAACTAAATTATCAACAAACAAAACAGAAAAAATAACTCAACATTCATTCGATCTCGGGCGTTACAACGTACGCCTGCTACAGCTAGTGAATATATAGTTACGAACTTTAATTTATCTACATATTTATACAGATCAACATATGGGTAAATATGTTTACATAGAAATATACATATTCTTCATAAAGTATTAATATATTTGTAGAAAATAAATTATTATATTGATTGCGAGAAATATTACACTTTAAAAATCGGTGAATAGAAGTGTAAAAAATAATAAAAAAATAAGTACAGCTTATTACTTATAGAGTTTTATTTAAATATTGCATTAATTGTATGAAATAAATTTCTTTAAATTGCAATACAATATTTTTGGTAGTAATTTGGTATACTAAAAGAGTTTAATTAACACAAGTGGGCTTTCCTGGCCTTAACAGCTGCGAAATTATCTATGATCGTGCCAAAATCCAACTATCTCGCTGCTGGTGCTTCAATACAGACCATGCCAAGTCCTGTAAGGCGTTCTTGAGTTGAACACCATCGATGGAAGTTCTTTATCCTTGCAAGAACACTGAAGGAACGTTCAGCACTAACTACTGTAACAGGTATGGTGAAAAAAATACGTAGAGCAACACAAATGTTAGGAGAATTTTTAGCTAAATTTAGAGCACAGATAGCATTCAACAATTCAAATGGTGACAGATTTTCGTTAAAATTTGATGAGTAAATGTGCTACAAGTGATAATTTTGGTATATATGCTGGCGATTTGAATATTTCTGTTTTTTCTGATTTGTGATAAACTTCTTTTGATTAAGGTTTTGATAACATTGTCAGTAAAATCATTACTTTTTAATATTAATTTAATTTCTTCTTTTATTTCCGTGTGGTGATATATAATAATATATAATATATAATAATAAATACTATTAAGGGAAAATTAATCTAGAAAAGTTAAAACGGCAAAGCGAGCAGATTGTTGAAGTGCTATTTGAATGGCATGAAAAAACACTTCCTCATCGTACCTCAAACCCACGCTGAGCTCAACCTGAAGGAATAAGTGGAAGCGAAAATTTAACACAATAACTAGTACTGAGAACTGTGAAACACATGATAGGATTTTGAATTATTTTTATTATATGTTTTATTATGAAACGCGCAAAAAGTACCTTTAATTTCAATAGACTGATTTTAACTGATTTATATGTGTGCACCGAATATATTTAATTTTTAAGTACGGTTTTAATTTATTATAATAGAAAAAGCCTTGAAATATGTTCATTCTTAAAACATAAGCTTATAACCAAATAAAAGTATTTGATATAATGAAACATTGAAAATTTCGCTGATTTTAAATAATTGAACTTAATTGCGCATCACTTACAAAATTCTCATTAGAAACCCATTAGAAATCGACGTTAAAATTCTATTAGATTCTAAACCCTTTTCTCGATATCGAGAACGAAGTCCCCTTTTTGTCCAGATTGCTGTAATTCGCGACAGTTTCGCAAATCGTCCTCTAGCCTTCTATCTTAGAGAAATACATTAGTATTCGATTGGTCTTTATAGTTTTTAGCCTAAATGTTTGTTCGGATATTGAGCCTTCATTGGGTATTCTGGGCCTCATCGCTGTACAACACGCATTCATCGTTTCGAAACCGAACCAAAATTTATATGTGACATCGCAAGTGTATTATTATCAATTGTAGCATTGAAAATCAAAAGAAAAATTTATTTTAATTTTTTAGTCGGCATAGAGTAATCTCAAAGTTTCTGCGACACCCCTCAACCAATTTTAACCAAGATCAAAATTTTTATGTAATATTTTTAAGCTAGGTATTATCGGCTGAAGGGGCGAGACCGGGAAATTTTTTTATTTGATGTTGGGGAACACCCTAGTATATATATATACACATAAGCATGAACTGTGAGCAAGGTGTCGGTTTGATTTTAAAATCTTCCTTGGGGATTTGCCAGAATTTATTCATTTGACCACAATCTGTGTCAAGGGCAACTCTTACAAAAGAGCGACAAATCATATCTCTGCAATAAATATTTAGAGATCGCTTTGGCTTAAAAATATTTGCGACCATTTTACAGTCGGTAGATCTTTATCAGGAATGTACTCAATGTGCGTGTTGCAGTTTGACTTAATCAAGTTTTTGTAGCCTTTGTTGACATTAAAGGTATTTTATTGCAAGCTCAGTATGAGAACTTTATGGGTTTTTGAGTTTGATTGACATTGTATTTGCTTGCTAAGTGCCAGAATATATGATGCTTTGCTATATCGGGATGATGCTTTGCATTTTTTGTGTGTTGTTTTAAAATTTTTTCAGACTAGGTGTGACACAGTCAGAATTAACACCAAAAAGAAAAAACCTAAACGCATCTGATTTCACAAGAATAAACACGTTTTTATTATAAACTCATTTGATTAGTCCATTGAACTTCCAGCATTATCTGCTTGAGTGATATATTTCACACCTCTGAAAATAAATAAACGTTCGATATTCTACTGACTGTATGACTTAAGCGCATTTCTTCAATGTCAAAGTCATTTGCTAATATTCTCCAGCGCATTTACAATTAATTAATCTTCATTCAACGCCTTCGGTCAGCAAATAATTATTAGCTCATTTGCATTTGTGGTGTGATTTTGTTATGCGATGAGTTTTAATGTTTTTAATAGATATAAATCTAAAATCAATAAATAGATTTAAGTATTGCATTTGACTTATTTGTGTGTCTCTGTAGGTAGGTTGCCTATGTTGCCTTACAATTGTCTTTAAAATTTACTTCACCCTTTTCTTGTTAATATCTACATATCTAATCTTTGTTGTGTTAAATTTCATTAGGGAATCCATTTAGAATTTATCATAATTTTTTTAGATGAATTGTATTCATTTTGACTTTGGATTAAACCACGCCAAAATCATGAGATATAAACATGTATTTATTTGTACTATCCATTCACTTTTCAAAAAATGTTGATTCGTAATCACCGCTAAGTTTTAGATTAACATCTTTCATCGATAAAAATTAAATTAAATTGGTCATAGAGTAGAAAAATAACGCTTTCGACTAAATTTGAAAAAATAAAAATAAAATAGGAATGTAAGAAGTTGGTGAAGCAGCAATAAGGGCTTAAGTTTTTATTGCGATGCAAGGACTACGGTGTTGTACCCTCGCACTTACAGGGTAAGGTACGTAATTTTTCCCATAGTTTTAACCTGGATAGCACACGGGAACCGCTAGGTAAAATAGTAAAAACGTTTATTTTAAAAGTTCTCAATCTTGAGGTTAGAGAGACAAATATAAATATAAAAATACTAAAAGCCAAACTGAAGGATATAGAGGAGATATTAAGAAATATATTAAGAGAAGGCGACTACGACAACATAACTAAAAATAAAATAAAATTTTTAAATTACATCACTTCTACAACACAAGAAAAACACAATGAAAAGCTTCAAACTCTAATAGAAAAACGAAAAAAGGAGTTTGGAATTATTTTTAATGGGGAATTTTCGTAATAAACGAATATTTCAGTACCAGAAGAGAGCAGATGGATACTTTCCATGGGAAGGAAATTTTCCCTCCCAGTTTCCAAGAAAGTTTCTCCCCAATCCATATTATAGCAGATATGAAGAAGGAATACAATATATAGACGATGAGAGGGAAAAGGACGTCACTCGCAGCCATATCGCTGCGAAAATCAACAATTTCCATAATAAATTGAAAAATAATGAAAAAGAGAAATTTAGCATGATGCGTATGAGAACACAAAGAAATTTATACAAGAGCACAAAAACGAAATAATAATCACGTATGCGGACAAGGGTAACAAGACGGTTTATGATGTACAAAAGGGACTATGAGGGTAAAATGATGGAAACTATTGGAGGACAAAAAAGTTTACAAATTAATGGAAACCGATCCAACACAGCGACTAATGAGAAAAAACAATAATATAAGTGATTTGTCGAAGGAAAATAAAATAGATAAAAACAAAAGTTCCAGCTCTCTTGTGCAGCAGCCAATGCACAAAGCTCTACGGTCTCCCAAAATCCACAAGCTAAACACGCTCTGAGACCAATATCATCGTCGACCACTTTCATGCTATAGGTGGCAAAATTCGTTGGTAATATTTTGAAAAACATCATATCCGATGAGTATAATATAAAGAACTCATATTAACTAAAAGAAGCATTAAAACCCCTCGTAATAGCAGAAGATGAAATGCTGGTAGCTTTTGACGTGGTCTCCCTATTTACGAGTATCCCAATAAATCTAGCTATACAAACCATTATGGGAAAATGGCCAAAGTTGGAGCAACATACAACGATCGGTAGAAAACGTTTTCAGTCTATCCTTGATTTTTGCTTACGGGACAACAATTATTTGAAATATAATGAAAAAGTTTACCAACAGGTTCACGGTATGCCAATGGGCAGTCCACTATCTCCGACAATCGCAGATATCGTACTTGATAAAATTATTGACGATAGCCTAGCTGAACTAAAAACCAATGACATATGCATGAAATACATTACAAAATATGTAGATGATGTATTTGCTATAATTAAAACTAAAGACGTGGAAGATATACTAAAAGTATTAAATGGGCAACATACCAAAATCAAATTCACTGTGGAAACAGAAAAACAAAATAAACTAGCCTTCTTAGATTTAGAAATACACAGAAATAACAATTTAACATTCAACTGGCACGCAAAAGAAGTTGCGTCTGGTAGAATTATAAACTACCATTCCAATCATCCGAGGTATCAAAAAATTAATACAGCGACCAGTCTAATAAAGAAAATATTTTCGCTAAGTGACGAACAATTTATTGACACTAACAAAATCAAAGTTAAAAATTTATTTTTAAACAATAGCTATCCAATTACTGTAATCGAAAAACTAGTTAATAATACAATAAACCAATTGAGTACTGCGAAAAAACATCATAGGAATAAATCAGAGGGTAGATACATTGGATTAAGCTATATACCTGGACTAACGAAAAACCAGGCGCTCAGAAAAATAATAAAGATGATAACATAAAGTATGCACATAAACCACACAATACCCTAAACAGATTATTCACACGAACAAAGGACACTATTGAGAAAGAAACACAACACAACGTTGTATACGAAATTAGATGTATAGGCAATGATCGCGAAATATGTAAACAACGCTACATAGGTACAACGAAGCGAGCTTTGAGAGTACGTATTAAAGAACATATGGCTGAAGCAAAAAACGAAAAAAACAACAAAAGCGCTAGCACACCACCTCACAAACAAAAAACATGTATCGGATTTCGCAAATACAAAAATATTAGACATTGAGAACAGAGGAAATGTGAGAATGACGTTAGAAAGCCTTCGCATACAACAACAATTAAACACGGTGATGAATTTTAAAGAGGATATGGACAAAATAAGCAACGCTTACACAGCGCCATGCAGTACAAAGTTAGATGCAGAGCTAGCAAGTAATTCCCTGCAAAAATCGCGAGTACTCCATGCATGCATGTATGGAGTACTCGCTATGGACCAACCGAGTGCTCCAAAATTAACCACAATTCATACAAAAAATATGGTCCAATTAACATTGCGATGTCCTAGGACTGGACCATATACTCCAGCTCCGCATTACATCAGAGTAATCCATGGAGTACCCACAGTCCAATAAACATCGTGTAGTTATTACTATCGTTAAAAACGAGCAATGATCGGCTTACAATATGTTCGTGTAGAAACATGAGTTGGTCCATTGCTGCATTACAGTGTAGTATAATGGTAAGTACTCCAGTGGACCACATGGTCCAACGATTTTTGCAGGGTAACCACAATTCATACAAAAATATGGTCCAATTAACATTGCGATGTCCTAGGACTGGACCATTACTCCAGCTCCGCATTACATCGGAGTAATCCATGTGAGTACCCACAGTCCAATAAACATCGTGTAGTTATTGCTATCGTTAAAACCGAGCAATGATCGGCTTACAATATGTTCGTGTAGAAACATGAGTTGGTCCATTGCTGCATTACAGTGTAGTATAATGGTAAGTACTCCAGTGGACCACATGGTCCAACGATTTTTGCAGGGTAACCACAATTCATACAAAAAATATGGTCCAATTAACATTGCGATGTCCTAGGACCGGACCATTACTCCAGCTCCGCATTACATCAGAGTAATCCATGGAGTACCCACAGCCAATAAACATCGTGTAGTGATTACAATCGTTAAAAACGAGCAATGATCGGCTTACAACATGTTCGTGTAGAAACATGAGTTGGTCCATCGCTGCATTACAGTGGAGTAGAATGGTAAGTACTCCAGTGGACCACATGGTCCAACGATTTTTGCAGGGTTGTTAATATATATGTTGGTACTGTGTGTAAATAAATAAAAAAATGTACTCAAAAATTAAATAAGTTTAATTTAATACTGTAAGTGTCCAAATTAATGTTATTCAATTGTAATTATGTTTGTTGTTAATGAATGTTTTTAAAATAAAATCATTAGACTCCCTGAGGGAGACGTGAGAGCGTCGAAACGCGTGGGAGGGAAAAGGAAAATTTAATTTTGGCCTTCTAATTTCTCGGCCGTAAAGCTCCATAAAAGCAAGCATAAGGAATATATTTGGCCCAACAAGAAAACATAAAAATAAAATAGCTTACGTTAATGAGACCCACCACAAATATTTCTGATGCACAAAATATTGTTTAAAGTTTATGTGATTCTAGGCACTTATAAAACAAATTTGCTAACAATAAAAGACTTTTATAAACCGGAAGTAGAACCTACAGAGAATGAACTTATTACATGGAGCTTATAGAGTAATGGTAGCAACAACAATTGCATTTCCGTAGTTTTTTCTGTGTAAAATATTCTCGAGGCTCATAATATTTTATACCAAAAATGTCTAGTTATGCAAATATTATGTCTTCTGCTTAGGTTATTATTATGTTTTTAAATTTTCAATATTTTCTATAGAATTAATAGAAAATAATGAATTAATGGCAAGAAACGAAATGCTGCACCATTGATTTTATAAATTATATTAAACTGAATTCCTAGAAGAAATACAGTCTCTCAAACAACGTTTTTGAATTAGAGAACTAGTTGGAAAGGTCTTTATTCCTAAATTAGAACATGCCGTATCATAAAAAGTGCCTATCCCTAAAAGTATACGACATTACACATGCTTCTTCTATACAGGTAGAAGACAGTGGTGCTCATATTATTTTTACGATTGTTACCCAGCAAACATTTCAAACTCGCCGTAAGATTATTATAAGCATTGTAGCGTCTAAATTTTCTTTTGAGGAGTTGCGTGCAAAAAGGGAACGTTTTAAAAAATTACAGTTTTAAATATTTGTTGTTGAAACATTCGAAGTACTTTAACTTTTTTTATTTGTTGTAGAATTTGAAATTGTTTATTAATATCTTATTTATTTTAAATTTTTTATGTATGTAAAATATGTATATTTACAAAGTCCTCCTTTCACAATATTTGCCAGAATTGGCAAAATAGATAGAAGCAATAGTGGTATATAACATTTTTTTGTACCCCATTTGTAAGCTACAAAAATTATAAATGTCAAATTTTCGTAAAATATGGAGATCTTGAGTTGTTCCTTTCAAATGTTAGACGAGAAGGAGGACTGTGCGAGAGTATGAGTAAGGTGGGCATCGCTAGATAACTCCGACTTCGAGTGTGTAATGCTGAAAATATATAGGCATTGTGGGTAAACCTATTTCTGTATCAAGCACTTGCTTCTCAATAACTTGTATTTAATTCCGGAAAATTGATATGACAAGCTAAAGCTTCAGTCAGGAGATCAACATTCAGGCCAGGTGAAAGATAATATTTTACACCAGGCACCGGTAGAACTAATTTTAGGTGAAACGAAGCGAGATCGCCAATAGCTATTCACTAACTATTGGAACGGATTTCAGACGTAATAATTTATGTAATTTGTACTAAATTTTCAGGATTAGGAACTTAAACGCCTTTTAGGACAGGTACTTCTACCGCGGATGCGGTAACACGTTTAGTTTAGAGATATGATGCGACACTTCATGTAAATATTAAAGCTTTGTAATGAAAAATTGATACATTTTACCAGCACACAAGAAATGGGGCATTTACATAGGACTGGACCTGAATGTTTTATCTATTTCGGGGCGCTGGTTCCAAGTTTTTTTTTATCAGATTTGCCAATACACCCTCGATATATCGATATATTAGGAAAAATGTTAAGGAGGGTTATGAATATAAGAAAATAATTTTCCAATTAATTTAAACGATATTTCTAGTAGCTGCTTTAACAGGAGTTCGAACGATTTTTTTTGGATTCTAACTACGATTTTATAAAAACGAACAGTGGCGCAAGCTGTATTGGTTTCACTATTGCCTTCGACAGTGGTTCAATACTAAAATCAAAGTTTCCAAACGCGCACCAGTCTTCCTTTGTCATCTGATATGACCAAATTATTTGTAAAGAAAGTTTTCGAGATATAAATTCGAGATCAGTCATCGACTAACCTTCGTTGCATTCGGTTGTGTTTATCAACTAGCTTGATATCGTACGCTCAGTTCTTACTTTATTTCTCATTCCTCTCCTTTACGGGTTTTTCTTTATTTTTTTTCTCAAGCGCGTGTGCACTTAATCTGTACCATTGCATTAAAAAAAATTTACAAAATGGGTCCGAAGGGGCCCCCTTTAGGGGATAATAGGTTTTCCATTCTATCGGAAAGCCCAGAACCCAAACGTAAAAAACAGAATACCAAAATAACGAAAGAATTTTTTCCACCATTACCAGTTTTGAAAAAAGAAAACTCCTAAATATATAGTGGCAAGTGCTGTAGACAACAATAAAAACAATAACGACAACAACACAAAACCATACAAACCTCTAAACAAATACTCGTGTTTTGCTGTTCACAAAGCTTTAAAAAACATAAGCACTGATATTTTAAACATATCCGAGCTATGAGACGGAAATCATCTCATATTTGCTAAAAATGCTGAAGTGGCAAATAAATTCCTGTCCACTAATTATCTGTTTGCATATCTGAAATTTGACCTACAAATACTCGCCCAATGCACATGCTAAACGACGTCCAGAAAATGAGATTGTTGAAAATTTGAAAGAACAGGGTGTCACAGAGGTGTACAAATTCCCAAAATACATAGATGGCAAATCTTCTGCCAGCGGAGTTTTACTCCTAGCCTTCGATCTTTACCACTTGCCAACAAAAATTGAAGTATCGTGGTACACCACAAAAGTCACGCCTTACTACCCTAACCCAATGAGGTGTAAAAACTGCCAGCAACTTGGCCATACGAAGAAAAGATGCACAAAATCACCTGCATGTGACTCTTGCTCACTCCCCTCTCACGACCACACTCCTTGTTCTCGCACTCTATGTGCTAATTGTTCCAGCAATCATAAAGCTTCAAGAGAGTCATGCCCGAAGTTTATCCAAATGAAAGAAGTTATTGCGATAAAAACCGACAATAAATGTTCAATCCGTGAAGCTATACATATTCAGCGAAAACAAACCCCGCAAAAAATCATTGAAAACGGAACTCCATTCTCAGGAATAGTAAAAACTCCAATAAATAAAAATAATAAGAACAAGTAAGGAAGGTTAAGTTCGGGTGTAACTGAACATTACATACTCAGTTGAGAGCTATGGTGACAACATAAGGGAAAATAACCATGTAGGAAAATGAACCGAGGGAAACCCTGGAATGTGTTTGTATGACATGTGTATCAAATGAAAGCATTAAAGAGTATTTTATGAGGGAGTGGGCCATAGTTCTATAGGTGGACGCCATTTAGGGATATAGCCCTAAAGGTGGATCAGGGTTGACTCTAGAATGCGTTTGTACGATATGGGTATCGAACGAATGGTGTTAATGAGTATTTTAAAAGGGAGTGGGATCCTTAGTTCCATACGTGGATGCCGTTTCGAATATCGCCATAACGGTGGACCAGTGGTGACCCTAGAATGTGTTTGTACGATATGGGTATCAAATTAAAGGTATTAATGAGGGTTTTAAAAGGGAGTAGTGGTTGTTGTATAGGTGGCGCCTTTTCGAGATATCGCCATAAAGGTGGCCAGGGGTGACTCTAGAATGCGTTTTTACGATATGGGTATCAAATGAAAGGTGTTAATGAGTATTTTAAAAGGGAGTAATCCTTAGTTCCATAGGTGGACGCCGTTTCGAGATATCGCCACAAAGGTGGACCAGAGGTGACCTTAGAATTTGTTTGTACGATATGGTCATCGAACGAATGGTGTTAATGAGTATTTTAAAAGGGAGTGGGCCTTAGTTCTATAGGTGGATGCCGTTTCGAAATATCGCCATAACGGTGGACCAGTGGTGACCCTAGAATATGTTTGTACGATACGGGTATCAAATTAAAGGTATTAATGAGGGTTTTAAAAGGGAGTGGTGGTTGCTGTATACGTGGTCGCCTTTTCGAGATATCGCCATAAAGGTTGGGCCAGGGGTGACTCTAGAATGCGTTTGTACGATATGTGTATCAAATGAAAGGTGTTAATGAGTATTTTAAAAGGGAGTAATCCTTAGTTCCATAGGTGGACGCCGTTTCGAGATATCGCCATAAAGGTGGACCAGGGGTGACCCTAGAATTGCGTTTGTACGATATGGGTATCAAATGAAAGGTGTTAATGAGTATTTTAAAACGGAGTAATCCTTATTTCCATAGGTGGACGCCGTTTCGAGATATCGCCATAAAGGTGGACCAGGGGTGACCCTAGAATTTGTTTGTACGATATGGGCATCAAACGAAAGGTATTAATGAGGTTTTAAAAGGGAGTGGGCCTTGCTGTATAGGTGGCCGCCGTTTCGAGATATCGCCATAAAGGTGGAGCAGGGGTGACTCTAGAATTTGTTTGTACGATATGAGTATCAAAATGAAAGGTGTTAATGAGTATTTTAAAATGGGAGTAATCCTTAGTTCCATAGGTGGACGCCGTTTCGAGATATCACCATAAAGGTGGGCCAGGGGTGACTTTAGAATTCGTTTGTGCAATATGGATATCAAACGAAAGGAGTTAATGAGTATTTTAAAAGGGAGTGGGCCTTAGTTCTATAGGTGGACGCCTTTTCGAGGTATCGCAATGAAGGTGGACCAGGGGTGACTCTAGACTTTGTTTTGTACGATATGGGTATCAATGAAAGGTGCTAATGAGTATTTTTAAAAGGGAGTGGGCCTTCGTTCTATAGGTGTTCCCCTTTTCGAGATAACGCCATAAAGGTGGACCAGGGGTGACTTTAGAATATGTTTGTACGATATGGGTATCAAATGAAAGGTGTTAATGAGTGTTTTAAAAGGGCGTGGGGCTTAGTTATATAGGTGGGACGCCTTTTCGAGATATCGCCATAAGGTGGACCAGGGGTGACTCTAGAATGAGTTTGTACGATATGGGTATCAAATTAAGTTTTTAAAGGGAGTGGTGTGAAGGCGTTTTCCAGATATCGACCAAAATGTGGACCAGGGTTACCCAGAACATCATCTGTTGGATACGCTAATTTATTTATATATGTAATACCTGCCAAGATTTTAAAGGGTTTTTTATTTCGCCTTGCAGAAATTTTTCATTTTCTTCTACTTAATATGGTAGGTGTCACAACCATTTTATAAAGTTTTTTCTAAACTTATATTCGCTTCAATAAAACAATCCAATTACCTTACCATGTTTCATCCCTTTTTTCGTATTTGGTATAGAATTATGGCATTTTTTTAATTTTTTCGTAATTTTCGATATCGAAAAAGTGGGCGTGGTCATAGTCGGATTTCGTTCATTTTTCATACCAAGATAAAGTGAGTTCAAGTAAGCACGTGAACTAAGTTCATTAAAGATATGTTGATTTTTGCTCAAGTTATCATGTTAACGGCCATGCGGAAGGACAGACGGACGACTGTGTATAAAAACTGGGCGTGGCATCAACCGATTTCGCCCATTTTCACAGAAAACAGTTAAAGTCATAAAATCTATGCCCCTACCAAATTTCAAAAGGATTGATTGATTTTTGTTCGACTTATGGCGTTAAAAGTATCCTAGACAAATTAAATGAAAAAGGGCGGAGCCACGCCCATTTTGAAATTTTCTTTTATATTTATATTTTGTTGCACCATATCATTACTGGAGTTGAATGTTGACATAATTTTACTTATATATAAATGTAAGGCGCGATAACCTCCGAAGAGATCTAAGGCAAGCTTCTCTTCCAATTGCGTCGTGCTCCTCTTTGATTTTTCCCTACCAAATTGGCGCGACGGCCTACATGTTTATGCGACTCCGAGGGGCGACGCCCGCTTAGAAAAATTTTCTTCTATTGAAAATCTATTTTCCTAAACTTTGATGTTGCTTGCCGGGAGTTGAACCAGGCATACGGTGTATTAGGCGGAGCATCGACTACATCACACCACGTGGCTGTAAACGATATTAAAGTTTTTGTTTGTAAAATTTGACTGTTATTTTTCTTTTAAAAGTGGGCGTGGTCCTTCTCTCGATTTTGCTAATTTTATAAGCGTACATATAGTAAATAGGAGTACGTTACTGCCAAATCATCATGATATCTTCAACGACTGCCAAATTACAGCTTGCAAAATTTTAAATATACCTTCTTTTAAAAGTGGGCGGTGCCACGCCCATTGTGCAAAGTTTTACTAATTTTACTATTCTGCGTCACAGGCTTTCAACTCTATCTACCACGTTCGTCGCTTTGAGCTGTCTTTGTGTAATGATTATCGCACTTTTTAGGTTTTCGAAATTTTTCGATATCGAAAGAGTGGGCGTGGTTATAGTGCCGATATCGGTCATTTTAAATAGCGATCTGAGACTGAGATGCTCAAGACACCTACATACCAAATTTCATCAAGATAGCTCAAATATACTCAAGTTATCGTGTTAACGGACTGACGGACATAGGCTCGAAT
This sequence comes from Eurosta solidaginis, assembly GCA_029619165.1. Classification (NCBI taxonomy): domain Eukaryota; kingdom Metazoa; phylum Arthropoda; class Insecta; order Diptera; family Tephritidae; genus Eurosta; species Eurosta solidaginis. The sequence continues at coordinate 1,043 of JARSSU010048099.1, read as the reverse complement.
CAAGATTTTTTCTCGATCCTGAAGTTATTTGATATATGGAGTCTATATCTATCTCGATTCCTTTATATATGTACAACAACGTTAATCCAATCAAAGTTACTCTGTGAGCTCTGCTCAACTGAGTATAAAAATACTGAAACGAAGACAAAAGAAAACCACAAAGACCAACAACCAGCACAATAGTGCTAGCATTGTGACACCTTACAGGTGTCCACGCACAAAAGATGAACACAATAGCAAGATAAGAAAACCACAAAATACAGAATGAACACACAATTGAGAGACTCACGAGTCTCCAATAAATGTACTCAATAATCTGTCTTATGAATTCATTTCTAACAAATAACTCTACTCTCATACAGAATTTTTACCGCAACTTACTCTCTTACTCTGAACTCCCAGCGGTTCTCAACCATCGAATCCAGATAATACAAATTCGCAATTCTTCTTACTGAGTGATAGCTGAATTATGTGAAGAATCCTCCCAATGGAACGTGTGAATGGTATTTCAATAACTACTCAGACATGACCTATACATCTACTTATAAAGAATTTAACCCCGAAGATATATCTTTACAAGAAACACATATCCCAGCTGGCAAACAGCATATCCTCCCAAAAAATAGTTTTAATTTTTCACTAACAACCTCACAAATAATCATCTTGTAAACAAGCGTAGCATCTTTCTACAAGACATCACTTTGCACCTAAAAAGGAGGTCCTGTGACCTCAAGTAGTATCACATGCTTTAACCAATAGAAGTGGATATTGGCTTTAAATCACAAAAATTTCATTGCTATATCCCCCCTGATTAGAGCTTCAGCTCAAAGATCTGACTCGACATCATTAACTCTGGTCCTCTCAAACACCACCCATGTATGACTAATGAGTAGGCGAATTCAATGCATGGAGTCCCCTGCTGGTTTCAACTGCGCCAAACAGAAGAGGTAAAATCCTTGAGATTCTAATCTTCTCAAAAAACTATGTGTACTCAATGACTGTTTCTCGTACACATTTCTATCCCACCAAAATCTTGTTCCCAT
>JARSSU010048098.1:0-23173 GCA_029619165.1 Eurosta solidaginis | reverse complement strand
CAAAATGCTTACGTATATAGCATATATTGTTGTCTGAAAAAATCATAGAGATCGGTGGTATATATATTATATACTCATATAAACTGTCATTTTTGCCCCTTTTTTACGGCTAGAAGCTTCAAATCATCAAATTTCATCAAATAGTTACGTTTACGTCATATATTTTGAAATACGTGATTCGTAGTCATAGTTTTTATATGCAGACCACAAAAAACGTGAAGCTTTGCATCCTCACACAAAGTACCTACCTATTTTTATACCTTTCATGAAAATGAAATGGTATATTAATTTCGTCACGAAACCGAAAATTGTAAGTCCTTAAAGGAAGATAGATAGACCCACCATTAAGTATACCGAAATAATCAGGTTGAAGAGCTGAGTTGATTTAGCCATGTCCGTCTGTCCGTCTGTCTGTTTGTATGCAAACTAGTCCCTCAATTTTTGAGATATCTTGATAAAATTTGGTGAGCGGGTGTATTTGGGTGTCCGATTAGACATTTGTCGGAACCGACCGGATCGGACCACTATAGCATATATCCTCCATACAACCGATTTTTCAGAAAAAGAGGATTTTTGTAATATCTTACCCAATTTAACAGATTGAAGCTTCAAACTTCACCATATACTTTCGTATATTCCACATATTGTTGCCTGAAAAAATTGATGAGATCGGTCGTATATATAGTATATATCCCCCACAACCGATTGTTCAGATAAGGAACTTTTCGTAATTACTGCCCTATTTTAAGAGCTAGAGGCTTCAAATTTCAACGAATGCTTACGTATATAGCATATATTGTTGTCTGAAAAAATCATAAAGATCGGTGGTATATATAGTATATATATGGTGGTATAAGATATATATAGTATATATATATATTTTCGCAAATTTTAGCCCCATTTTAACAGCTAGAAGCTTCAAATTTCACCGAATACTTACGTATATAGCATATATTGTTGTCTGAAAAAATCATAGAGATCGGTTGTATATATAGTATATATCTCATACAACCGATTGTTCAGATAAGAAACTTTTCGCAATTTCTACCCCATTTTAACAGCTATAAGCTTCAAATTTCACCGATTGCTTACGTATATAGCATATATTGTTGTCTGAAAAAATCATAGAGATCGGTTGTATATATAGTATATATCTCATACAACCGATGTTCAGATAAGAAACTTTTCGCAATTTCTACCCCATTTTAACAGCTGTAAGCTTCAAATTTCACCGATTGCTTACGTATATAGCATATATTGTTGTCTGAAAAAATCATAGAGATCGGTTGTATATATAGTATATATCTCATACAACCGATTGTTCAGATAAGAAACTTTTCGCAATTTCTACCCCATTTTAACAGCTATAAGCTTCAAATTTCACCGATTGCTTACGTATATAGCATATATTGTTGTCTGAAAAAATCATAGAGATCGGTTGTATATATAGTATATATCTCATACAACCGATTGTTCAGATAAGAAACTTTTCGCAATTTCTACCCATTTTAACAGCTATAAGCTTCAAATTTCACCGATTGCTTACGTATATAGTATGTATTGTTGTGTCAAAAAATCATAGAGATCGGTGATATATATAATATATATATGATGGTATATATAGTATATATATATAGTATATATATATTTTTTTTTGCGATTTCGGCCCCATTTTAACAGCTAGAAGCTTCAAATTTCACCAAATGCTTACGTGTATAGCATATATTGATGTCTGAAAAAATCATTGAGATCGGTGGTATACATAGTATATATCTCATACAACCGATTGTTCAGATAAGAAACTTTGCGCAATTTCTGCCCCGTTTTAACAGCTAGAAGCTTCAAATTTCACAAAATGCTTACGTATATAGCATATATTGTTGTCTGAAAAAATCGTAGAGATCGGTGGTATATATATTATATACTTCATATAAACTGTCATTTTTGCCCCTTTTTTACGGCTAGAAGCTTCAAAATTCATCAAATTTCATCAAATAGTTACGTTTACGTCATATATTTTTAAAATACGTGATTCGTAGTCATAGTTTTTACATGCAGACCACAAAAAACGTGAAGCTTTGCATCCTCACACAGATTACCTACCTATTTTGTATTTTATATTTATCTTAAAAATCGTTTAGATATGTTCAAATTTCACCAAATGCTTACGTGTATAGCATATATTGTTGTCTGAGAAAATCATAGATACCGGTGGTATATATAGTATATATCCCATACAACCGATTGTTCAGATAAGAAACTTTGCGCAATTTCTTCCCCATTTTAACAGCTAGAAGCTTCAAATTTCACCAAATGCTTACGTATATAGCATATATTGTTGTCTGAAAAAATCATAGAGATCGGTGGTATATATATTATATACCCGATATAAACTCTAATTTTTGCCCCCTTTTTACGGCTAGAAGCTTCAAAATCATCAAATTTCATCAAATAGTTACGTTTACGTCATATATTGTTGAAATACGTGATTCGTAGTCATAGTTTTTACACGCAGACCACAAAAAACCTGAAACTTTGCATCCTCACACAAAGTACCTACCTGTTTTTTATTTTATATTATCTTAAAAATCGTTAAGGTATGTAGATCTGTTCACTATATATTTCTTATCTTATACATCCGATATTCGGAGATTACGAACGGGATAAGATTATTGTTCAGCCCCATTCATGAAAGGTATGAAGTCTTCGGCACAGCCGAAGACAGTCCCGTTCTTACTTGTTAATATTAATTTTAATAAACTAATTTATGCGGTCTGTGCAAATATAGAACGCGGTGTTTCCAATTGATGGTCAACAAGTAGACTAATTAATTTCAATGCATCAAAATTACAGTAAGCTAAAATTGTCAGCCTTTGCTGATATGGAGATGTTATGTATATGTATGTATGTAAGTTTAGCACCAACTAAGTCAACATTCGAGCTGACGCTAATGTAAAGAGCTTAGTCAGCAATACGCAAGTTGATGGCTCAAAATACTTAATAATAATTTTGAAGCAAACAGGAAAAGGTCCAGACGCCTGATCAGCAAAAACACAAATATTGTGAACGACATCCGGAATTGAATTGGGAACACATCCGCCATGCGCCGAACGAAATAATGCTGGCACAGGTAGAATTAAGTTATATTTAGAACTAATTTACCATTTTTAAGTCAGTTAGTTGTAACGTTTAGTTTTAATTAGTGAGTAAGAAAGTAAGGTCTTACGACCAATAATTAAATTAGTGAATAAATAATAATAAAGGTCTTCAGACCCAAAAAAAATTATTTTTTAGTAACCTTAACAAAGGATACAATAATTGGCGCCCGAGCTAAAAGGCTTGGCTTGGTAAACTTATAGTGTTGGAAAATCGGTAATAAGCTTAATAAAGTGCCGCGAAGGAAACTGTTATCAAAAAATTCCAAAAGTGCCACCAGTATAGCATTAACTTTCAAAAAAGTGCCACAATACAAAAGTGCCACAATAGAAAGAAAACCGGTAGAAAAAAACTTTCAATAAGTACCACAAATAATAAAGTGCTACGAAAGAAAACTATTCCATTTTGTATTACTAAACGATACCTATAAGAAGAGGCGTTAAAGGGGTATTGGAAACTTACAAACTTCCCGACGCCCAACGATACCAGCCAAGGAGTCACCCCCAGCAACAAGGTATAAGCCAGTGTACCACGAGTACCGCCAGGAAAAAGGAAGAATACACACTTATCGAGATGGAGCTGAAATTAATGTAAGAAAATATTTATATATTTAGAAAAATATTTAAAACAAAAAATTCAAATCTACTAATTTTTGAACTTTCATCTTAAAAACGCATATTTGAAAATTTAGAAAATAATGAGCAAAAAAATTTTTTTTTAAGGAAAAAGAAAAATATTGAAAACTAAGTAACTTTCAAAAACATTTACAGTAATTATAAAAAAATAAGAGAAGCAAATTACTACATAAAAATTACAATTACGAAATTCGAATACTTATTGTGAAAGTCACTCAAAATTTAAATAATTTTAGAATTTAATAACTAGATATTTCATTTTAAAAGTGAAAGTGCGGAAATAGAAAAAATTTAGGAAAATCCTTTTCAAGACAATCGTAATTTTTTTTTGTGATTTAAGAAGTCCAGAAAATCAATCCCTTACCGAAAGAAAAAAAATCAAAAATTCCTTACAATGTCAAACCCAAACAATTTGATTAGACCCTCAATGCTTGGAGCTAACCCTCCTGCTGCACCACCAGCACCGCCAAGCCCTAATAACCAAATTTCACCAGACTTGGCCAATATGATAAAAAGCATGATATCCCTAGCCATAGAGGCAAGCGTGCCTAATATAGTACAGAGTGTCCTTAACAACACAACAAATCCTATCATAACTGATCAAACTATAGACGCCCAATTCCAAAATAATATGAGTGAAATGGATAAGATTCCAGATGTTGTACGTTCATTAAGAGAATTCTCAGGAAATGCCTCAGAGTGTATCTCCTGGAAAAAGAGTGTTGAAAGAATTTTGAGAATTTATGAACCCTCAAAGGGCACACCTAGATATTTCGGCATTTTGAATGTCATTAGGAATAAGATAATTGGAAAGGCAGACATAGCTTTAGAATCGTACAACACCCCTTTAGATTGGACAGCAATTTCCCGCTGTCTAACTACCCACTACGCCGACAAACGAGACATAGGCACTTAGAGTACCAAATGACATGTCTCATACAAGGACGAATGTCCATTAATGAGTTCTACCAGAAGGTATACAGACACCTATCACTACTGTTAAATAAAATAGGCTGTATGGAGATAGGTGAAGAAGCAGTTCACCTGTTAACTGAGAATTACCGAGCTAAGGCCCTCGGCACCTTCGTCAGAGGACTTTCGGGTGATCTCCCCAGGTTACTTGGCATAAAGGAACCAAAGAGTTTGCCAGAAGCCTTACACCTTTGTCTGAAGCTCGAAAACCAAAACTTCAGGGCATACCACGCGAACAACCAGATGTCTAACTCCCGTCAACAAAGCTTTAATTCCCCGAATCCACGACAGCAGCCTTCACGGTAACAATACCCCCAGCCGCAATCTTATTACCAACAACTCCAACCCAATCAAGGTTTTATCCCGAACTTACTAGCACACCTACCTCACACTCATATCAAATCCCATTCCACAAAACTATCATCAACAAAATTTGAATCCTCCCAAAAACTCATCACGCTATACGCCAAACCAAACCCAAACCATGGTAAATCGATACCAACCACAAAACCCTTTAACCAACACACCACACGCTCCTCCAAGCACCACCTAAACCACCTCAACCCATGGACGTAGACGAAAGCGTCAGGACAAGAGCGGTAAATTATATGAAACCGCCCTGGGATTGTCGTCTCTTCTGACGGAATCTCTACAAACCCAGCCAAAGTACATATCAATAACAGACTTCCCCCTACCCCAAAACAATTAAAGACTTACGCTCATTCTTGGGTTTATCTCGGATGATTATAGAAGATCATCCAAGATATGCGAAATTATGCAAAACCACTGACATACCTACTTCGAGGAGAGGAAGGAAGAATGTCTAAAAGCGTTCAAGGAAAATTCTAATAAATTTGAATGAAAAAGCAAAAGAAGCATTCAATAGCTTAAATTAAAGCCACCCTCACATCCAAAGATGTTATCCTACAATACCCCGATACAGTAAAGGTTTCGACTTAACTACAGATGCCTCACAATATGCCATAGGCGCAGTTTTGGAACAGAATGGCAAACCGATCACATTTATTTCAAGAACATTAAAACAAAGCTGAAGAAAATTATGCAGTAAATGAAAAGGAAATGCTTGCAATAATTTGGGCTTTAAATTCCTTCAGAAATTACCTATACGGCCACAGCGAAAGTTATTATACACACTCAACATAATTTTTTCTATTGAAATGAAATATAAGTTAAAAATTATCAAAGAAGAAATAATTAATATAGACTATGCGATACATTGGGCTAAGGCCGGCATAGTCAACTCCTATAATTTTCAAATGAAGAAATTATGTTAATTAAATCAATATATGAAAAAACAATTTTACCCTAAGTATTATAGAGAATCACTAGAAATCGCAAGCGTAAAAATTGCAACAAACGGTAAATGTTATTTTACATAATAGGATTACCAATAACAAATGAAGACATTTGTGAGTCAATTTTGATAAAACCTATAAAGATAGGAAAATTTATTAATAAAGTCCCTTACGAGGACATTGTAACATGTAATAATAACCTAGTCTATGGAATTGAATCTAAATGTAAAGAAAATAATAATGTAAGAATATGTAACCGTAAGGATATAGTAGACATTAGCAACACTACCTGTGTCCCACCTCTACTGAGAAGCAAGCTAGCTGAATGCGTTTTTGTTTATAATCAGCACATCCCAACCGTAGAAAGCATCACTCCATGCATCCTACTACTAAATCAATACAACGGCACCATAGATATCGACAACCAAAAAGTAAACCTGACAGGGTCATACGCAATACAGTACCATAATTCCACAGTTCATATCAATAAACAAATATATTCTTTTAAACGAACTACTAACCAGCAGACCACTACCTAAATTATGCCAAAAGTTACTAAACATTTCCTTTGAAAAACTGTTAAAGTCAGAGCGCTAGTATGACGCCGTGTTTCAAAGGAACATTGATCAAATCAAAACTAAGACATATGTTTCATATTTAAGCTATCATAAGCCACTTGTATCTTTTGTAGAAATTTGATTAATAATAATAAAATTAAAAGTCTAAAAATATTCCTTAGTTTAATTTAAAGAAGGCTACACTTCAGAATTACCGATATCTGTCAACAAACAGATTTTCAGAGTATAAAATCACCATTCCTTCAATTCAGAGTTTATAATTCAACATCACCACACTCATATGCTTTGTATGGATATGTGTGTGTGGAATTTTACCAACACACCACACTCATATAGGAAAAGCCCCAAAGACAATCTTAAGTACGGCATTTGACATTAAATGAAGACGTCTGTGTGGCACATGTGGTAAGCGTCCGAATGAGCAAGCAAGGGTCGCGGTTTCGATGCTGGCTACTTTTTCTAATTTGTTTTTTTTCATATAATTTCTTTTTTTTATATTTAATATATGTTTTTTTTAATCATTTAATGCGAAACGTCACTTACATCATAATTGCATTTGATTTGTCTTTGTAATGAATTTTATTACGGTTGTGACATTTTGTGAGAAATAGAATTACCGATATCTGTAAACAAATGAATTTTCATAATTTTGTTGGTTACGTTTAGGGGCCGATATGCCGAAAGATAACAATGGGGCTCGTGATAGACGGCGAAATGCTAAATTAAAGAAGTAAACTTCCCCTGGGTGTGCACCGCACACACGTATTTGTTTTAATTTTTGCGAAATTTCCGATATCGAAAAGTAAGCGTGATCATAGTCAAATTTTTAATACCAAGATAAAGTGAGTTCAGATAAGTACGTGAACTAAGTTTAGTAAAGATATGTATATCGATTTTTGCTCAAGTTATCGTGTTAACGGCCGAGTGGAAGGACAGGCGGTCGACTGTGTATAAAAACTGGGCGTGGCTTCAAACCGATTTCGGCCATTTTCACAGTTATCGTCATAGATGCAATTCTAGCTCCTTAAAAAAAAATATAAAAAACATGTAAAATCAAATGAAATTGACATAGAATTATGGTGAAATTACTTGAAATTGAATTGAAAAATTGCTTTTTCCACACCACCCGGGGGTACGCCGTTGGCGCGCTACCGAAGTTAGTTTTGGGTGCTCGGTTCCCCAGTAGGCCTACATCACCCATATAAACTACATATACAAATATCGCCCATTTACTTCAATAATGTCATAATTCAAAAACATGAACTTTTAATTAAAAACGAAGAAATGTTCTAAAGGAATTTAGCCTATTTCACACCACCCCACAGTGGGCCAGGAAGGGGTCAAAATCGGCCAAAAGTCCATGTTGGAATTTTAATTTTTCGTGTTATTAGCCAAAATATATAATAACTAAGGCTACTGTTCGTAAAATATTATAGCAATTATTAAGGTCACAATTTCAGTTTGATTAAGAGTGTTGGATTTAAAATTGACAGGTGGGGTGTATATTGAAACTGAATCTTTCATTGCCTAAAATAGTAAATATTTAACGTTTCTCTTCTTTTTCTTATTAACACTGTTCATTACGATAAAAAATAGTAAAAAGCGATTTAAAAGAAGTCCCTATTTATAAATTTTAACATATTTTATTGATTAGAATGTTCATTTTTTCATGAGGCGTGCTCCATATCGTTTGCCTGTACTCCTACGTACCACCTCCTATCACAAACGCTTAACATAAAATATATTCTACATTTAATATACTTTACGATGATCTTGCTCATTTTAGCTCATTTTTGACCATTTTTTTTTAACTGGCGCTACTCCCGTATGAGCAATTTTGGTCGAGTCGATTCAAATTCAAATTCATTATTTCCTTGAAATACATTATTGCCGTGGGTTTGTCGAAAATTGATGGTCAACTTTTAGTTTACCGAATTGCAGTAATGATTAAATTAAGGTCAAGTATACATGTCATTGAACACAGCTTTTTTAGCATATTTTTTTAAATATTCGTGATTGTGTTTCTTTCGATTAAGTACATTTATGTAAATATGGCAGAATTTACTAAAAGGGAAATTCTTCAGCAGTTAGATGATTTAAAAGATATTAATTTAGTCATGAACTATATTTTTCAGAAAAAAATATAGATATTTCCAAGTGGACAACAAGTTTCTTTCTAGACTGAAACTATCAATTACTCTCTAAATGGTAAGCGGAATGTGAAATATAGCGCTGAATGTAAAATAAAATATCGATTCCAACAAATGCATGCAGAATGGTTGAATTCCAATTTTAATATCCCTGAACTGGAAATTGAAGATTTTGTAATACAAGAGCAGGGTTCTCGCCCTCGCCCTGGCCATCCGAGTCTTTAAATTTTGATGACAAATCTTCTCGATCTAAACGACGTCAAGTTTCAAAAATTAACTCGCATCAAAAACATAGCCCAGAATCTTTGTTAATAGCATGGCGCCAGTCAGCAAGTAGAAGTGGAAACAAAGATTTTTATTTCAGTCATAAGTTTTGTTTTAAAAAATATTGAGCAACCTAGAAAAGTTCGAAAATTGTTTGAAAGTTCAATCCAAGCAAAAACCACTGAAGAAGCATTAGCCTTTTTTTTGAACAATAATCTTACTAAGAGCGTATACACAAATATACGTTTAGAATCCAAATCAAGTGGTGCCGATATCTGGTCACCATATAATAATGGAAGGGAAATGAAGTCTCAATGTAGACCATCTAAAGAATACATCTGTTAAACCACACAGCAAAGGGAATTGTTGAATTGCAGAAGGATGTTATTATACATGATATGATTGCAAACGGCGCTGTGGAGTCGACTGCTCTTTTAATATGTTCATGGGGATTCATGGTAGTTCTGCTTATTCAGCTTATAAACAACATTATAAATCAATTCCTAATGAAAACCTTTCGAAGCCAACTGACCAAAATTGGTTTGCAACTACGCTCATTCCACAACGAATGTTAATCGTAAATAATAATGTTTTGTGGAATAACAGATTACCACAATCAGCCAGATTTTGTCGACCTATATCTTTGGAAAATGTTTCTGAATCAGCGAAAGTCATCCTAAGGCAAAAGTTTAATATAGAGGATCAAATCGACAAGTTAGAAAGTTTTCAGGCTGCTGTGGATGATGATCGGAAAATTTCAATACATTTCTCTTTGTTCCTGACTCTAATAGATGGCAAGGTGCTCAATATCATTACGGGTACTAAAAGTATGCAAGCATGTCCTCTCTGTCATGCCCACAACCAAATTATTTAACGATCTTTCGAATAAGCTAAAAGGAGTTTTTTTACCGAACCCAAAATCCCTTGTCTATGGAATTAGCCCATTACATGCGTGGATTAACGTTTTCGGCTGTTCTTTAAAAATCTCATATAGGCTGGATCTTAAGATATGGCAAATACGTACCTCTGATCAAAAATCAATATTTGCTGAAAGGAAAAAACGCATCCAGGAAAAGTTTAGGTCTAATTAGGACTTATTGTGGATAAACCAAAAGCAAAAGGTTCTGGAAATACCATTGACGGTAACACTGCCCTGAAAGCTTTTGAAAATTTAGATATACTAAGTCAATGTCTTGGAATTGACTTTGAGTTATTGAAAGAGATAAAGACAATTTTGAGCGCGATTTCAATTCATCTTCCAGTAGATCCCATGAAATTTCAAAGCGTTTGTGACGGGTGCACCCGTTAGGTATGCAATTGGCGCTTTAACCGATTTTACCGATTTGTATAAATACATATGTAATATGTAAGTGTGACACAAAACGAAAATTTCGAATAAAATAGAGGATACCTTCATAAAAAATAAAATAAAAATATAAAAAAATTATATAAAGGAAAAGAAGGCAGAGTTTACTAAAAAAATATAAAATGAAAGTCATAGCTGAGTTAGTTATTCGCCGGTAAAAATATATATCAGTGTTAATTTTCCTTGAGCTGAAGGCCTATTTTTATAAATAAAACACTTGATTTTTGTTTATTTAATTTAATCGATATTTCGACCTTAGTCTAAGATCATCATCAGGACTGCAAGAAACAATACAAAAACACTAATAAATTTATCAAATATTAACATTTTTTGACATAAGTCATATTCACATTTAAACAACATATAAAAAATATAAACATATTTACATAAATAATCAGCACAACTTACGTTTTAAGCAATGCTTTAAAGACTAAAATGCGAAAACAAAATAAATTAATAAATAGCGACGATTCAAACAAAGAGTGTCCATAAATAAATGAAGTCCCGTATTTGTAAACAAAAATTTTATAAAAACAATAATTCATTAAGCGGCGAAAAACAGCATGCAGGAAAATTCATCACAGCAGTGTAGTGTTGTTGTTGGGAGAGCTCAAGAGTGGCTTTTCTGCTTTAGTATTAGGTTGCGGTAGGCGTAGACACAGTGTTCGGTGTCTGCCTTAAAATTCATACGTTTATTATTAGGGGTGTCCACTATGTGTAGCATTTCTAACATGAAGCGTTTATTATAATTTGTCTCCTCTTCTAAAATGGTGACGTTCTCAAAATCCGGGTAGCGACCTGTGTCTTTACAATGTGCTGTTACTGCCGTTTTATTATCAGATAAATTATTCCTTAATTTTATGTTTGATTTGTGAGCGGATATCCTTGTCTTGAGTTTAGATTTTGTAGTACCCACATATACTTTCCTCGCATATGTGGGACCCGTCGCCAATACAAGGAATCCGATACAATACATCAGATTTTTCCTCTTTCGCTTTGGGATCTTTCAGTTTGCTGAATACTTTTTTAATGGGTTGGTGTAGGTAACGGCTAGCTGCACCGTTTCCTTGTCATAAATTTTGGAGTTTTTGATCATTTCCGAGAGCCCCGGGACATAACCGATTTATAAATTTTTGCAGTTTTGATTTTCCCTATTATTATCTTTATCATGCCTAGAGTAAAATGCGTATATAAGTTTATGGATTAATTTCGTGGGGAAGTCGTTAGTTTCCAGGGTATCCTTAATGATATTGATGTTTTTGTTGTGGTACAATGTGTCGCAGATGGAGAGGAAACGCCTCACAAAATTTTTGGCAGTGTTAATTTTTACATTTCTAGCATGCTGTTAATCAATCTTCCAGATTTTGTGGGTTTTTTATACCAGTCTATTGTTAATCGGTTATCTCTCTTAATTATTAGGGTATCCAAAAAGGTATTTTTCCGTCCTTTTCTATTTCGATCGTAAAATTAATAGATTTATGATACCCGTTGAGTAGATTTAACAATTTGTCTGTGTCCCCTGTTTTTACTATGGCGATTAAATCGTCCACATATTTAGTTAACAATCTAGGTTTGTTGGCCGATTGCATTTCAAAACGTGTTAAAAGATCCTCCATCACAATATCGGCTATGACTGGTGATGCTGGAGAACCCATGGGCATTCCTGATTGTTGCTCATATATTTCATCTCTGTATTTAAAGTAACGGTTCTCTTTTATACAAAACTTAACTACGGTTAAGAACAGTTTCTTTGTCATGGACGTGTTCTCCTTTATCTTGTCCCAATTTCATCCTATGAGTTCAAGCGCCAAATCTACTGGTATACTAGGGAATAAAGACACAACGTCGAACGACTCTAAACTCTCGTCATCATACACATACGTATTGTGTATTTTATTTTTAAATTCAATTGCGTCTTTGATGTTATATTTAGATAATAGGGTTAGTTTGTTAAAAATGTGTACAACAACGCAAAGAATTTCTGATGTTTCTGATGTTGTTGCTGTGTTGAAAAATATGAAAATAGATATAAGGAATTTGGATAACTGAGCTAGCAAGCTTGAGAAACTTAATTAATTAATTTCGAAAATGTTAAGGAAACAACAAACATCCAAACTCTTTGTGAACTAGTTGATGAGTTTGAAAATGCGTTGTATCGACAGATGTTATTGTGTTTGGCGTACCACCGCAAAGTGACGAAAACCTAACAGCGATGTTCTCACAGCTGTGCACCAACATAAATTTGCCTCCACTTTCCATTCGCTCAACTTTCGTACGCGCAAATCAAAGCCAACAATAATCACTCCCCTATTATTTACAAGTTAAATTCTGCCTATGATCATTCACTGCTATTTAAAGAAATCAGCAGAGTATTTAAAACTGGGAGGAAGGAGCATGTTCTCCACGATATTGGTGTTATAGGTGATGGTAAGCACTTCGTGCATGAATGTTTGACGGAAAAGAACAGTATGTATCACGCATCACAGCTAAAAAAACAGGAAAAATGTATTTACGGTGCTTTCTTTTACTATTCTTATCATTTCTTTCCTTAGTCTACAGCTTCCCTTTAAAACTGCCAACTTACAAGCATCGCTTATTTGCTCTCGGTTTGGGACAATGACAGTAGCGTAACTAACAAGGAAAGTCTTAGGGTGGCACTTAAATTAGTATGCGATTATCACCGAGGTTTAAATATCTGCCATTTTATTGCTCACAGTTTGACGGTGGCCAAACTCGACTATTTGAGTCATATATGTATTTAGTAAAACGGAAATTGATATGGTTTGTGTAACTGAGACCTGGTTTAAAGCAGATATCCCGAATTCAGGGTATGCTCTTTGCGACTTTTCCCTCTTGAGAAATGACAGGTCTACTGGGTGCAGAGGTGGCGGTATAGCTATTTATTTTAAGCCCAACTTTAGCGTAAAGTTTTACATGTGTCCACTTGTACTGATGTTGATGAATGTATGTTCGTTGAATTCAGCGATAATACTTATAAGTGCACAGTTGCTTGTATTTACAACCCGCATAAGTCTAATGACTTACTATCAGTATTTGCAAAAATTAATGAACTATGTGTTAATTATGTTCACTTCTTTGTATGCAGAGATTTTAACATTGATATTTTAAATGAGGATAATAAATCCAAAAGTCTACAAAATAGCTTAAATAGTGTAGGCATTTCGATCGTGAATAAATATGCTACCCGTTTGCATATCAAAACAAACCATCCCATGTTGTATATTTTTGGTGTCAGTGAAGTTGATAAAGTAAACCACATTGATCAATTTCCTTTAGCAGGTGTTTCAGATCATGAATTGATATTTTTGTGTTACGATATTATGTTTAATAAGGCGCGTCAAATAACCAACTTGACTTTTCATGATTTTAAGGATATAAATATGTCTGCCTTAATAAGTGTAGCTAGTACAATGGATTGGACTTTCTGCTGGTTCCTCCCAAGTGTTGATGAAAAAATAACAAAAAAGAACAATGGTTGCAAGCTTATTCGAAAGATATGTACCTACTATAAAAGATTGAATGCAGGTAAATGAGCTTTGACATCAGTGAGCGAATTCTGAATGTATCTTTATTCAAATATTTCAGCTTATTTATATTAAATTATTCTAAACATATTCTTAGATACATATTTACATTTAAGCATACATACTTACATGCATATCTACCGCAAGCATACATACTTACATACCTACATACAAATCGATACAAAATATGTACATACACATCTGTGTTGAGCTGTGACTTCTGTGGGAAATGCAATGTTTGCAAATTTGCTGGAATTCAAATTTGTTTGGTTGTGTGTTGTACACACACCTGTATTAAATCGTGTGACTGGCTATGTCATCAATAATTATCAAATGCATATTTATGTGTTGATGAACATTTAGACTATTTTTGTATCAGAGTAGCATATTAGACTGATTTAAATATTTGGCATTAAATTGTTGGCTGTTTACACTACATCTCCCTTTTTTTCAGAATGCTTATACATTTTGGAGAATGCATGAGCATTCTATTTTTATTTAGTTAAGTTGAATTAATTCTACTTTTGTATTTTGTGTTTGTAGGTTGAAGATTTTCTTATTCTACTAATTTAAGTCTATTTTTGTGTATTATTATTTTCTTATTATATATGATATTGCCATTCTCTATGTTACTGAGAAATTTTTGCTTATCCTCATTTCCTATTCTAGATGGGATTAAAGTGTCATTATTTTTATTATCAATATTTTTTTCTTTATAGGGTATTAGAGTAAAATTATTATGTTCATCGATTTCTTCTACCTTATAGGGCCCTTTATATCTACTATCTAACTTATGACCTACCTCATTTTTTACTAACACTACATCTCCTATATTTATTTCCTTATAGTGAATATTTTTATCATAAATAATATTTTGTTTTTCTTTAGCCTCTTTTACTAATTTAAAGGCTCTATCCTGTCCTATTTGTAACTTATATTTAATTTTTTATCGTAAGCCTCATAACTGTGCAATGGGCTTACCGTATTTTCTTGTAAAAATTCGTAAGTCTGGGGTTTTTTTGCAAATATCAGTTTCGAATGGACAATAGTTATGGACTGTAGATGGGGTAGTATTGTAACAATATGCAAAATATTTGAGATATTCATCCCAGTCATCTTTGTTAATGGATATGTATGAACGCACATATTCATTGAAAGTTGGCTACGTTCAACAGTGCCTAAAGTTTGGTGGTGATACGGCGTAGATGTTTTGTGCTCAATATTGAGAAGTTTACATAGTTCTTCAAACAGGCTATTTTTATAATCAGATCCCATATCCCTTATTATTGTTTTCATACTTCCATAAATTAATATGAAATTTTCGAATATGGCTCTGGCTATTGTTTTTGCATGTTTGCTATGTATAGGAATTGCAACTAAGCATTTAGCCAAATCACATATCAGAGTGACAGCGTATTCGTTTCCATTTAATGATCTTGGTATAGGTCCAATTTTATCTATTTGTAATATTTCGAACGCCTTTGGTGGTGTTTCAGTCAAAATCGTTGGTTCTTTTAAATTTTTATAAATTTTATTTTTATTACAATTAACGTATTTCTTTATATATTTTCTTATATCATTTTTCATATTTTTCCAGTAATATTTTGTCTTATTTTATTAGTTGTACGATTGATTCCTGGGTGGCCACCATTAACAGGATCATCGTGATATTTTTGAAGAATCTTTTTAATTTTATCATTTTCCGTCACATGCACAACCCTCCCGGAGTTAATGCTATTGTTAAATTTTTGAGAACTTTGGTACCTATTTCCTTAAATGTGTCTACTCGAGTATAATTAAACAATTTTTCTCCGTAATGCGACAACAGTATTTTCTTATATTTCAAATTGCCTGCTTTCCATAAGCGCTGGTAAATGAGATTGGCCTAGTCAATCTATCGTCTCAACAATTTTGAGTTCTCTATATTTTATTTCACTATTTTGACACTAATTCTTCAAACAGGCGTATTTTTATAATCAGATCCCATATCCTTATTATTGTTTCATACTATCATAAATAATATGATTTTTTCGAATATGCTCTGGCTACTATTTTTGCATGTTTGCTATGTCATATAGGAAATTGCAACTAAGTATTTAGTCAAATCACATATCAGAGTGACAGCGTATTCGTTTCGCATTTAATGATCTTTTTGGTACACTAGGGAGTGTCACAATCGTGCATATTACTATTTTGCATACTTGTTCAATCGCATGAGCCAGTTAAATTTGGTCGAGCATGGATCGCTTTCAGTTCAAAATCATTAGTTCTTTTCCATTTTTATAAATTTCATTGCTGACAAGCTTGTAATAACTTCTACAGCGGCTAATATGAATTTCGAGAAAACACTATGATAAATGAAAATTGCACGCAAGACAACCAACACATTATAAATGGAGTTGTTCTAGTAACGTTGGTTGCGACGCGACAACCACACCACCACTAATATAGTCTACATAGAAAGCATTTTGCACCTTTATAGACGAATAATTTATTAGTTACGGACGCTTTATTTCCGCGTTTGTACGATAAAAAGTTTGAGATATGTAAGTTTCAGAGTTGGTTTAAAGCAGTTATCTAATATGGATCTAGCATTTAGCGGGATATATTTTGCATTTGTGATAATGCATTTGTGTAAATTAGAATTTATCGTATTTATTGCCTTAAAAATGTAAAAATAAAATTATAAATTGATGTTTATACCTTTAAAGGAAAAATTTAATGGGTTAGGGTTGTATTGGTTTTAGAATAAATTCTAATATAAAGAGATAATGCTGGAATATTCTACAGCAATATTTTGAAGATACGCAACAGATTAGTTTTTACGATTGTCAGGAATTCGCTGCATACACGTACTCGTTTCGTGCAACTTCAACCGCTCTCAACTACTTCACGCATTCGAATTTCTCAAAAACAATACAAAACATCAAAACCGCCCCTCTCTAATCTATAAGCTTCAGTCGACGACACATTTTTCTTAGTACTTTCTGGTGTCATTAAGACATTCTTTATTCGATTATCATCACCATGTATGAAAATGTCACCATTTTTCTATTATATTAGACCAAACTACACACTCCTAGTTAGCGGGTGACCTGATTATTTCGAATTAAAAGCCACATAACCAATTAACGATTTGTAAAAGTCTGCTCTATAAATACACTCCTGATCTGCTATTGATGTGATTCTGTGTTTTTGTTGATATTTTTAAGTCCTATATTGTATAAAATCTCCCATATACACATATTCTATACACACTAGTTAGTAGAAGATGATTGGTCCACAATCAATCTCGAGTCAGTCGAGTTATGATAAGCCTCACAGGGGAACAAGTTTCCACGAATCTCGATATGAGACTTCCTAGCGGTACTACCGATTCAAATGCATAATAACTTATAACAGGCTTCCTTGTAAGGCGACGAAAACCATTTCTCTGGTCCCTATGGGGGCTGACTGTGTCTGCATATATGTATCAATTCTTAAGATAAACATTGCACATCGAGTAAGTCACAACTGAAGGACGCGCTTTAAATAACATTGAAGTGAGATCGATCTACACAGTGAAAAATCACTACTGCTCCACCCTCTCCTATCCGTACGCAAATTATATCCCGAGTGAACATCTGATCAAGGGCTATCATCCTTGTCCTTCACAGCCTTTATAATATTATTTTTTTTATTATTTTTTTTTTTTATTTGTTATTTTTTAGTCGGGTCTCATTAGTAGTAGCATTTTCGCACGGCACGGCCGCCCTTGAGTATAAGTGAGTACCAAACACAGTATGCCACAAATTTAGAAGCATTAATGCTAAATTGCGTGAAACATGCAAAACATTAATCTGAAAGGATTATCTCTGAAATCTGTATTCTTGCAATAGTAGACAATCTGAAAGCTGTAAATATAAATACATGATTTGACTATAAATGGCGAGAAATGGATTTGTCTAGTTACTTCACTTCATAATGCGTACCAAAGCGTGAAAACTTTTATTCGATTCAACATTTTCGTCCGATTTACAAGGATTATTTATAACATACACAGACTTTTTATTCCCAGAACATGTCACTGACGCACGCCATACGTAAATCTTGGATATTTATTCAATTACATGGTACCGGAGCTGTCTTGGGTTTCTGGAAGTTATTTGTTCAATTCAGATAATGATACGTTTCGTAGAAGGTCATTCCACAATTTGATAAAGTATCCATTTAACAAATAACCAGGTATACGAAACGAAGGTCATTTGATTGTCACGGATCCGAGAAAAATTGGGTGCTGCGTTTGATGTCAATAATCTATCCATTAATATCACACAAAAGATATTTTCAGGTAAGGAATGACTTTCTTGGGGATTTTGATTATCTCTCCACATATATACTTATTGCACTACAAACGAATCAAAAAACATTGCGACGGAATAGGCTACAATGTTAGTACAGATAATCACTGACTGTGTCCTAAGGTCCGATTACGTAAAAGAAGTGAGAAATATCACTAAGTTGCCAATCTACATAGTTCCTATGTAAGAGTAGTTTATGCTCATAATGGACCGATATTTGGTTTAGAGTTAATTATAAATACAAATTGTATCACTATCTAGTTAGCCAACTTTTATGATAGCTTGTCGTAGCCACATTTTGGTAGAAATGCAATGTAAAAATAACCACTTAAAGCTTCGAACTTCATACAAAAGAGGCTGCCTTGTAATAAATATTGCCACTATATACCACAGAATTTTTTAATGATACTTTTGCTACCACCACTAGAATGAACGATGATTTTAGACTGTGCTAATTATGAAGATAGATTCAATGTAAAGCTGGACTATCGGATACAGTCGATTCTCACTAATACTAGAATTTGTTCGCACCAAAATGTTATTCTTCTTTAAACCTGTGGCACCCCAGCAGTTCGCTATCTGAATCGTTATCAATCGCGATGTGAAAAACAGCAGGATTATGGATACGCGCCTTTGTTTCTATATAGGAAAATTGAGTCATTATATCGAAAATACACTTTGGGCATTCACTGTTCATATGCTTTAAGTCTATCATAAGAAGAACATGTAGTTCATACTTTATGTAGAATATATGATTATTTAGACTATAATAAAACCGTGTTAAACAGCTGTAAAAACTATTCTCTCAGTTACATTTTAAAGAAGGTGTACAACCTAAGAAATTTTAAACGAATAGTTCTGTCAACGAAGAAGCGAGAATCTTTCCAGAGTATAGAATATTACCTTAGTCATCATTTTCATCTTCAGGTAGTATCTGGGGTAATGGAGTATAAAATACATCCAGTACCGATTTTCGAAAAGTTAAAATTCAACATCACCAACACTCTCAATGTACTTGCAGCTACAGAATGAAGCCACTTTGCGATAACTCTAGTATGATGCTGATAAAAATTCGGGGGAATTCGATAGCTTAAGTGAATCTTTACGAACACACCAGACTCACTTCTATATGCAACAACGCACCGAAGACAATCTGTAAGTACTGTTGCCTTATGAGCATGTACAAGCAATTCAAATGATCCATATATGGAAACATGTGTTGGACCTCCAATATTTTTATTCCCTATTTTTTTTTTGAAACTTTAAATAATAAGATATAAATACATTATTCACTTATTGACTTCATTTAATTAGCTGTCGAGCCTGTCATGGAGGTCTGTTTAGTTTGGCAACTTCCGTTTCAACAACTGTTGCAGTTCCCAAGCGTAATCAGAATATGAACACGCATAAGGGTCGCGATGATCCAGATTATGTTTAAACAAAGTTTCGAAGGTTAGCACTTGACTTTTGTGTAGTTGAGTTTTTTGGTTTTTTCATATAATTTCTTTTTTGTACTCTTTTAATATATGTTTCTGTTTTTAAAATACCTTAATAAACTGCCGAAAACGTCACTTACTGTCATAATTGCATGCTCACGATCTTGTTCTTTGTAATGGAATCTTATTAGAGTTGTGACTTATCTTTTGTTCGCTATGAGTATTAGCGTCGTAATTACCGCATATGTGGTCTTTTTACTGTTCAATTGTCCAAAAAACCGAGAATGTAAGAGTGAAACAAATCCGCAAATTATCATATTTTTGTATACAGGTACCGTTTAAAGGCCGACCGATATGCCGATATTTTCTTTTTTTTTTTTTAGACTATAGCAACTGCTAAGGGTAGTTCGTTCTTTGGACTCAGACGGGTTTCGAACATGCTATAAAATTGAGAGATTAGTAAGTTATAACTATAAGGTCGCACAGAAATGCACCCTGTTAGTGGGAGGGGACGTTAGAGGGTGTCAATACAAGCAACAACACTGTATTTGATTTATTGACGAATTGAACGCATTTTGTTTATATTAATAAAGTAAGTAAAATGTCATTTTTCATCATTTCACCCTCTACGTCGTAATTATTTTCGTACAAAAGTCTCTACTTTTTTGATTAGTGTAACTGATTGCAATTCTTCTCTATGCCGTGTTGTGTGATCTATCTCTTATTAAGCTGTATATCGATGTCATGTGTTGTTTATCGTGGAGTAACTGTGTTGAAGAGAATCTCTTATTACACATTTTATATTTTCCCGTCATCTGATGCACAACACTCTCCGTTGAATTTCCCGTATCAGCCTAATGCAATTAGTCAGCTAATTTCAAATTTATTGCCGGAAAGGACTGAGACCTTTTGGTACTCCTCATCAGCCTTAAATGTTGTCTACATCTGTACGTCACCTATATCTTACAACAACTTCAGCAGATCTCCTAATCGTGGAATTGATAAAACCATGCCTCCCTTCCTTTCCCAGTGTCATACGGACCAAAACTGATATTTTACTTGTGAGCATTCCCTGAATTTCATTTTATTGCTCGGCGTATTCCCAATCCAATTATAAAGCACTATATGCATGTGAAGACAACAGGTGATAGAATTGGCACTTTATCGTCATAGGCAATCTTCGCGGCCATTGGTCTGTTGTCCAAAGCAATTATTGTATTAATTCTACTTATGTGTTTTCTAAAATATATCGATATTATTCCAGGGATTTTCGGAACCTTTTGTTTAAAAATATAATTTAAGTATTTTTTTCTTTTATTTGAGTTAATTGGTTGGGACTTCTTCTGATTTTGGCTCGCAGTAACGAAAACCAGATGCTGGAGCTAGTCTTTTTAAGACTTGTACAAAGGTTAATTAAGCGCACTGTATACAATAAGTAGTATTAAACGAAAGTTTTTGCCTGTTTCGTCACACATGAATTATTCTTTTATTTCATTTTGTGACTTGTTTTTCTTTCCGCTACTCAGCTCGATTTCACTTCCGTTGATGATTAACTGAGAGAACATTTATTTCTAGTTTGACGATCTTGTCGTGTGGGAGGTTTGCTCTTTACGATTATGTCATCTTATCTTGATGCCTGTGATCGATTCCAGTTGGCTTTCGTTGTAATATACATTGCACCTAATCTCATTCGTAAAAGACAACAAGATAAGCGCATAGTTATAGCATACGTAATGATTTTTTTTTTTTCACGCTCATGTGCACTCCTTTAACCACCAAATGCATCAACTACTCTGTCGATCATACATCCAAACATAGAATAAGGCTAGTGTAATTGTTTCGAGAGATGTTTTTGTGTGGCGTGTTTCACTATTTGAGATATCTTCAAACTACCGTTGTTGTTAATACATTTAAGGTCACGCGATAGATAAATGAACGTTGTATAATTTCAAATCTTCAATAAACCGGTTTTATCAAAAGCTGCATTGCTTTTTTAGCTGCCATTAACTACAAGGTTATGGCCTATAACTCATTCTTCTAATATTATATAATACATAATTGTTCCGTCATATTGTGGCCTCGTCTCAAACTACTTTTTCGGGGGACGTGGGCTCATTATTCTAGTTCGCATTTGTCATCAATAAGTGCATTGAGGCAATAACAGGTCACTGGGTAATTGATGTTGTCTCGTTCCAATCAATATTCTCTTGGCGCTTGTTGTAGCACAGGCACTTCTTATACAGCAGGCCATAACACTTGCAGACGGTTTTCCTAAACCAGTGTAATATACAATGAACTCTTTTATCAAATGTGGGATTATTAGAAATATAGGATATCTTAGGTATCTTAACTTTCAGGGATCGCATTTGTTCAATATAGTTGTAATTAATATCATAGATCTCTCGACAGTCGTTTTGTCACAATTGAAATATAATTCTATATGTTTTCGCATACCTGTAAGTCTCTGGGTTTGTAGAATTCATTTGGTTTCGGATATCTACCTACGTACCTGGAAGAAGCAGTATCCTGGTTCAGACTCACACTTTCAGTTTTGCCTGTTACAAACCTGCTGCTTTATGGTTACTTCTATAAGAACTTCTCTGAAAGTTTTTTTGCACCTTCTTCTAAAATATCTTTGTCTGCACTGCAGAACGTTTGCTTTTGCGGCAGTGCTAATTTGTGCTTTTTTAGCACAATCACTTTTCCATATTTTTTGGTGTTTTCATAGATTTTTTTCCTCTTGGTTGCTTTGATAACGTGACGGACACTAAATCCAGAAAAATTTTCCATCTGCTCAATCCACAGCGTCGGTTCTTTCCCTTAAATCAACTCAACCGCAACAAATTACTTGGTTGTCTCCATTACTATGTCTTCTTTGTATCTGTTGGAGTCTAAATAATTTAACTTAAAATTGTTGGTATGCGCCTTGCTACCATATTAATTTTAACGTGTCAGCTCACTTCAGACTTGCATATTTCTTTCCTATCTGAGTTGACGTTTCAACAGATGGGATCTTACCACTGCTTTCAGTAGCGCATTGTTTGTTTTCCCTTCTGGTTCTATACGGTGCATTTGTTTCCTTCTTCTTTAAATTCATGCTATAAATGTCTCTATGAATCAGAAGGACACCTCTCTTTCCATCGTGCTTTGACCATTACTCATTTACTAATTTCTTTACACACTTCTTTTGTTTCCAAAACTTAAATGTTTTTTTTTTTTCCCATTTTTCTCCCTCTTATCCCAATTTTCATTATAAGCGTCAGCTATTTCATCACTTTCTTTTACTTCTCGGCTATTACACTTTCGGTTTCCTGATTCACAATCCTGTTCCCCTCAAATGATTATTGCACACGTAATATCGTACCTTGTATTTTCTTTTTTTTTTTGAGGGATGTCAGCGTCATGTTACATCAAA
>JARSSU010048097.1:0-42297 GCA_029619165.1 Eurosta solidaginis | reverse complement strand
TCCAGGTCTTGCAGTAACGTGCCATGGTTGACCGTATCAAAAGCTTTTCCGGTTGCAATGCAACTCTACATTCGAGCTGACCAACTCTTATCGCATTCGGATATCAACCACAGCCACCACGATGTTCCAAAGGGGCCAGCCGCAACAGAACAGAAACGGAGCAAGCTCCGCGGGCTATCTGTTCCCCGTGGTACCACTTTAAAGTCTTGGTATGACTTTCGCAGCCGAAGCCGATCCCCCCACATCCACGGACACACACACGAATTAACCACCACGATCACCACCACGTCGCCTCCAAAGCATACCTATTGAGGAAATCAATAGTCCGACTAGTGGAGAGTGCTCCACTCACATCAACACTTCCTTCTTCAACCTTAACTCCACACCTACCCAAATCCCTTATGTCCGAGTACTCCGGGCACTCGCACAACACATGCACCCAATCCTCACATACAGCCCCACATACACACCCCTCCGTTTCGCTCAAGCTCCTCTTATGCAAGAATGCATCCACATCATCCCGCCGACCAGGTATGAAGCGGCTTTGGAACAGCAGGCGCAGGTACAATGGCAGCCGGAACGCGTCGTGCCCCGGGGGCGGCATCGCCGAACGATCCGCGGTGATAGGTCCACCGCCGCGTGGGGATGCACCCCCCAACATGACGCCCCGTAGTGTCTATCGCCTCAATTTGTCCGCGAAGTCGGGCACTCTCGGCGATAACCGTCATGAGGAGGCCCTCATACTCTGAGGAAACCTCCATCAGCCTCTCCGCAGACTTGAGATCTGCGCCACTGTCGCCAAAGACCACTCTACTAAAACTAGCGGTGACCTTCTTTAGGGCGACAACCCAGGAGTTATCCACTCCAGAGGTAGCCCTAGAAGCGCCGGCACAGGTGCCAGATGCAGCGGATCCTCCACCAGTAGCTTTACCCCCAGCGGACTGACCACCGGAAGGCTCGGTACTGGCAGGGGGCTACACATGGCACCACTGCAAGCGCCCTTTTCCCCGGATGCCTCAACAGATACTCCCCCAGAAACCAATTTCCCCTCCGCTATCTTACTCGGCTCGTTTGCGTCCTTGCCGCAGTTATACTACCGTCGATTGCATCCTCACCGTCAGCAGCAGTCTCTGGCACGCCATCGGCTGCTTTACCGTCGGTTGAGGAGCCAGCGACAGTAGTCACCACGGACTCAGCAACGAAACCGGCACCCCCGCTACATCGGATTTGTCCCAACTAAGGGACTAGCCCGGATTCCGGCAGACTGGGTAAGTCCGCGTCGTCGTCGGATTTCGGGAGAATACTCTCCTCATCTCCGACTTCGCGGACTTACTCAGCCCGCCCTTTCCCTCCTGCTCACAACGTTTTCGAGGTGGTCGCCTTCCCCGACGCCACCGGTATCCCCGACTTACCCGCTTTCTTCGCCCTTACTTCGCTTTGCGACCTCCGGTTGGCACAGCGGTAGGCTTCCCGGAGTTCACTTTCAGAAATTGTTGCGCACTGACACCTTTATCCTCGCCCGAGGTCGACCCATCAGCGGCCGAGCGACTCGACGGACGGGCCCCGGGCTTTCTTTGCACCGCCCCTCATTACCACAAAGCACCTGTCCACAGAGCAAACCTGGTTACACTTATACGTCACGACTGTGGAAGTATATACCAGTGGAAAACCGGCGCCCACCGGGCAAATGCAGGCTGCACTGAGTTAGAGGGCTATAACCACTCAGAACCAGTGGTCAGCAGCAGTAGCAGCCCAACCCGTCAGCTATAGCAAAAGCGCGGTGACGTAGCTCGTACGCTGTTTGTCAGCAAAGTGCTGACGTGGTCACTACCACCGCCCCGACGGACGGAACACTGTTCCCCGTATCGGGGACGAGTCGACCGGCACGAAAGCTACGCCGAGCTGAACGGGCAGACTATAAACGCTACAGCTGATACTGCCACTGATTCGAGTACGGTTTATGCCCCCTCACAGCAGGCAGTCCACAATTGCTCACTGAGCAAGTAGTCCAACACTGTTCCCAAGCGGAACAGTGTGTAGTCACACACAAGTTTTCACTGGGTACTCACTCACAGCCGATTGAATGCGCGCACACACAAGTATACCTCCACGTGCAAGCACTTTGAGGTTAGGGCGAAAATTGGTAGCAACCAAAATCACGCGCACAAAATTAGGGCTCCGCCGGAGATTGACCTTCGACTGACCGCTAAATTGGGGCTCCAAATGTCTAACACTTTATACACTTCACAACAACAAAGGTTTTTTCCGCCCCTTTGTGTATGCTACTAAAAACACTCTTAACGCACTCACACGAATTTCTTAAACAACTGTCCGCGACTTCAAAAGCACAACCGTTCGCAACGAAATCCACACTCAGAGTGAGTAGATAGGGACAGCGAGTGTAGGTTTTACGTGAGTACCTGTCTTCGAAGACCTAACCTCACGTATGCACCAAGTACACAGGTCAAAGCAGGTCTGACCAGCCCCCAAGGCTCGCTTACCTTGGTACCAATCGATAATGTGAGTGGACACATCATCACCTTGGTGGGGTTGGAGGCCTATCTAACACCTCTTCCATTCTATGGGTCATGGCACCCGGTTGCAATGCAACTCCACATTCGAGCTGACCAACTCTTACCGCATTCGGATATCAACCACAGCCACCACGATGCTCCCAAAGGGGCCAACCGCAATCGAACAGAAACGGAGCAAGCTCCGCGGGCTATCTGTTCCCCGTGGTACCACTTTAAAGTCTTGGTCTGACTTTCGCAGCCGAAGCCACTTCCGGTTGAGTATCCACCTACTCCGGACCGGCGCCAGCGCCCTTCTCCCCCGATTTCTCCACAGTTTTCTCCCCCCTAAAAGACTTCACCGGCTAGTTTGCGTCCTTGTCCGCAGTTATACTACCGTCGATTGCATCCTCACCGTCAGCAGCAGTCTCTGGCACGCCATCGGCTGTTTTACCGTCGGTTGAGGAGCCAGCGGCGACAGTGGGCACCACGGACTCAGCAGCGAAATCGGCACCCCCAGCAACAACAAATTTGTCCCAACTATAGGGATCTACCCCGGATAGCCCGGATTCCGGCAGACTGCGTATATCCGCGTCGTCGTTGGATTTCGGGAGAATACTCTCCTCATCCTCCGACTTCGCGGACTTACTCGGCCCGCCCTTACCCTCCTGCTCTGCAGTTTTCGAGGTGGTCGCCTTCCTCGACGCCACCGGTATCCCCGACTTACCCGCTTTTTTCTCTGCTTTGCGACCGGTTTGCACAGCGGTAGCCTTCCCGGTGTTCGTCTTTAAAAACTGCCGTGAACTTACACCTTTATCCTCTCCCGAAGTCGACCCATCAGCGGCCGTCTAATAACGACCTCCGACGGAACGTGGCCCCAGACGCTTCTTTGCACCGACCCTCATTTCCACAAAAGGCCTCTCCTCAGAGGCAAACCCGGTTACACTTTTACGTCACGACTGTTGAAGTATAAACCAGTGGAAAGCTGGCGCCCACCGGGCAAATGCAGGCTGCACTGAGTTAGAGGGCTGTAACCACTCAGAACCAAGGGCCAAGGGCATATTTATTGGAGCTTCTCTCTACACAGTCTTGGAACTGCATCCAGGCGTCTTCAATGCTGCGTCCTTTCCTGAACCCAAACTGTCTATCCGACTGGTTACCCCCAACTAGCTCCTGAAGCCGCTCAACCATAACCCTCTCCAGCACTTTTCCAAGCACTGGAAGAAGGCTGATACCTCGGTAAGACCGAGGATCAGACCTTATTTTGTCAGGCGACTTCAGCAGAACGACAACCCTAGCAGCTTTCCACTCACGTGGGAAGTAACCCTCCCATATGCATTTATCATAAACGGCTTCCAAGTATTCCGGAATAAACTTCCACAAACACTTGCATATTTCTCCGTTTATCCTATCCAAACCCGGAGACCGTTTAGACCTAACCAGGCCAAATGCATATTCCAGCTCTTCAACTTCTAGTGGAGGTACAGGTACATCCTGCGCAAGGGGAGGTACCTGGACCTCCGCCCTAGGAAAGAACCCTTCGATAAGCAGCTCTGGACATTCCCTCCATGTTGATATTGTTCTTTCGCCTACACGGAGGGAATTAACTTCGGTCTGGCGGCGACCCCTACAGATCTTGTAGACCTGTCCCCAGGGGTCGTTCGAATTTTCTGACACGAAGTTGCGCCATTCTTCTTCTTCCACCTCTACAATCATTCTTTTGTATTCACGCGTTTCCACACTTAGTTGACTTCTGAGCCGGGACAGACAATCGGAATCAATATGCCGGGCGCGCACGGTACTTGTTTACTATCGGTCTCATGGTTATATTTAGTTTAGATGGAGTTTACCACCCACTTAGTGCTGCATTATCAAGCAACACGACTCTTTGGAAATATCTTTCTAGTAATCATTAACGTTATACGGGCCTGGCACCCTCTATGGGTAAATGGCCTCATTTAAGAAGGACTTAAATCGCTAACTTCTCATACTAGATATTATGATATTCCATACACTACATCTCACATTTGCTTACCAAAGTGGCTTAGTGCTGAACTGTTTTCTTTTCGCTCGCCGCTACTAAGAAAATCCTTGTTAGTTTCTTTTCCTCCCCTCATTAATATGCTTAAATTGAGGGGGTAATCCCATATGAGTTGAGGCTGTATAATTTTTTTTTCAGATTATTAATACTGAAGTCAAGACGTCTCTCTCGATATTTTTGGACGCGTATTAGCAGTCAATCCCTCAACTAGACTTTTAACATAAAAATAAGCCACACGCAAATGTTCACCGTACGGCCGATTTAAATGAAATATACACCAATTTTTAAGAAAAAGTGATTCAGTGTATAGGGGGTGATTTTTGTATGGCATCTGACATGTATACCAACAACACCGGGGCAATGATACTTGGCAAGCAGATGCCCAAAATCAATATTGTGACGAATATGAGTGACGCTAAGTGATGTTCACATCCCTAGTCTGATGCTAAGTAAATGAAGCCACAACAACAATAAAACAGACAGTCACTTGTATCTACACGTGTATCTAACGAATCAATCATTATGTCTACACATATGTTCGTACACGCAGGTAGAAACAGTGCACAAACACATGCATATATCTTATCTGAGATGCTCCCAAAAGTATGCAATTGTAATTGTGGAAGTGTCGCTCACAAATACACGCATATGAGAAGCTATATACGTGCATCTGTAGTTATAATTATATGGCGGTAACTAAGTATCTTCTGGAAGCGCCTAGAAGATGCCCCGATGAAATCACAGAGTATAAAAGCACCAGCGGTAGAGGCACTACAATCAGTTTCAGTTAAGCACGCTATCTGTCGGGCAATAGATCAGTTTCATTTAAGCTATCAGTCAGTTTGGTTATTAAACAAGCTAGTTGCAAAGTATGTGTTATCGTGAAGTACTTTAATAAAGGCCATTTTTCCATTATTCAATATTGGAGTTATTTATTCAACAGTTTGGTGATTCGAACTTAGCAGAAGGTTGCAAATAAGAGGATTTGCAGTAAATTTGTTACAATTGGTGTCAGAATAGGAATTGTTGAACAAATTCCAGAGTTGCAGAGCACAACAAGGACATGGCGAAGTTAGGTGAATTGAAGATCCAGCGTCTGAAGGAGGAGTTGGACAGCGTGGATTGAATAAAACCGGCAATAAACTCGAACTTCAGGCACGACTACGAGAGGCAATGGAATTAGAGGGAATTAACGTGGAAGAGTATGTCTTTCATCTTGATGGCGAGGAGACAACAAAAATTTAAGATAAAAACGAAACATCGCAGACAGTTACCAGCACAGACTTGAACATGATATTGGCTGCAATATCTGCACAAACATCGACAGTAACATCAATGTCGTCGCAAACGTTACAAATATCCACAAATATGTCATCGCAACTGGAAGAGCAGAAGACATATATTGCATCCCAACTGGAAGAGCAAAAGACATATATGACGTCTCAGTTGGCTGAGCAGTTGAAAGCACAGGAGGCCCGCATATCCTCGCAGCTGGAGGCACAGGAGATAAGGGTAACATCGAAGCTGGAGGCCCAGGATACAACCATTTTACAGTTTGAGGAAAAAATCGAGGCCAAGGTGGATGCTTTGAGAGGACGTATCGAGCAGTTGCAACTAAAGCGCCCAGCAGATTCAACCAGTAATCCAAAGGTAAAAACACCATGCTTTGTCAGTTCTGTTCCTTTCCAGGTCTTCAAGCTACAGTTTGAGAAGACCGCAGCAGTGAACAACTGGAATGCGGGAGATAAAGTTGCTGCACTGTTCGTGGCATTGAAGGGGCCAGCAGCCGAATTCCGACAGACGATTCCCGAAGGAGAGCGAAACAACTATGAAGCATTGATGGCTGCTGTAGAACGAGCTGTGGAAGCGAGCATAGAAAACAGATATTCCAAATTGAGTTGCAAAACCGCCACAAAAAGCAAATGAGACATTGCAGGAGTTTGCTTCAGATATTGAAAGATTGGCTCATCTTGCAAATGCGGACGCACCCGTGGAATACACTGAAAGGGTAAAAATCCAGAGCTCCATAAATGGCATACGAGATGTGGAAACGATGCGGGCTACATATGCGAATCCAAAACTAACATTCGCAGAAACGGTATCACATGCTCTGATTCAGGAAACAGTGTCGCTTCTGTGTAAGACAGTTTCAAAGCACGCCGTGTGGAAGTAGAAAGGCCAGAGTGGGTAGACGCAATATTGGAGGCGCTGAAAGGATCGCAAAAGCGGAGTGAAAGAGTTATCAAATGCTTCAAATGCGGGAAGATCGGTCACATTGTACGGCATTGCGATCTTGGTCCTGGTAGTTCCAACTCGGGTGGCCGTAAACGCAAAGCTGGAGGAGATGAGCAAGAGCGTGCCAGATGTAAAAATCGAGAGCTAGCTCCAGCTATCCTGTGATATCTGTGTCGTAAATTGGAAGGAAAATCAAGCAGTCTTACCATCAGAGGGAATGTGGATGGCAAGGAGCGTGTACTGACTGTAGATACGGGCGCATCTCATTCTTTAATCCGATCTGACTGGGTCAACAGGAGAGTAAAATCGCTACCTGGAGCAAGGTTGAGTACGGTCACTGGCAAGTTTAATCAAGTCCAAGGAGAAGTGGTATGTGAGGTATTAATTGGAAAGGTCATGGTTCTACAAAATTCATTTTGGCGGAGATTGTTGATGAAGTCATATTGGGAGTGGACTCCTTGGTTGACCATGACATCAAGATCGATATGCCGAGAAGGGTGATGCGTTATGAGAACCAGGATGTGCCACTTAACTTCATTTTGGAAAAAGGGTTCAGCAGTAAGCGAGTGCTGGTGGAGGAGATTGACAGAGACCACGAAAGTCAAGGTAAAAGTTGATGGAACGAATGGGCCAAACAAAACAAAATCAAAGATACCGGCGAGAGAGAAACACTGGCATTGTTAAACACGAACGGACGCACCAAAACGACTGAAAGAATTTTCCAGAAAGAATGCAAGAGTGGTTTCGAGCCAGCACGCACTACTGTTGTGAAACGTTAAGGCAATACTGATGATCCAAAGTCAATCCGTCAAGATCAAGCTCTGCGAAGTAATCCTTCATTGGCCAAACAACAGAGTGTGGAGGAACGGCCCTGGGTAATGAGTAGTAAGATGAAATACAGGTACGACAAGGAAAATAATTCGGAAAGTTTCCGCAAGGGAGATTTGGTACTGCTATACAACATTCACCGGCGGAAAGGTGTTCCATCCAAGATTCGGTGCAGTTGGGAAGGCCGGTACAAAGTTGTGAAGAAGATCAGTGATACCATCTACCGCATACAAACCATTGGGAAACCACGGAGTAGAAGATTGGTACATTTGGAGATGCTAGCGGCGTTTAGATCGGGAGATTTGTCTGATCGGGACGATCAGACTTAGGTGGAGGGCAGTGTGACGAATATGAGTGACACTAAGTGACATTCACATCCCTAGTCTGATACTGAGTAAATGAAGTCACAACAACAACAAAGCAGACAGTCACTTGTATCTACATAAACGAATCAATCATTATGTCTACACATATGGACGTACACGCAGGGAGAAACAGTGCACAAACACATGCATATATCTTATCTGAGATGCTTCCAAAAGTATGCAATTGTAATTGTGGAAGTGTCGCTCACAAATACACGCATATGAGAAGCTATATACGTGCATCTGTAGTTATAATTATATGGCGGTAACTAAGTAAGTTCTGGAAGCGCCTAGAAGATGCCACGAGGAAATAAAAGAGTATAAAAGCACCAGCGGTAGAGGCGCTAAAATCAGTTTCAGTTAAGCATACTATCTGTCGGGCAATAGATCAGTTTCATTTAAGCTATCAGTCAATTTGGTTATTAAGTAAACTAGTTGCAAAGTGGCCACCGTGGTGTGATGGTAGCGTGCTCCGCCTATCACACCGTATGCCCTGGGTTCAACTCCCGGGCAAAGCACCATCAAAATTTTAGAAATAAGATGTTTCAATTAGAAGAAAATTTTTCTAAGCGGGGTCGCCCTCGGCAGTGTCTGGCAAGCGCTCCGATTGTATTTCTGCCATGAAAAGCTCTCAGTGAAAACTCATCTGCCTTGCAGATGCCGTTCGGAGTCGGCATAAAACATGTAGGTCCGTCCGGCCAATTTGTAGGGAAAAATCAAGAGGAGCACGACGCAAATTGGAAGAGAAGCTCGGCCTTAGATCTCTTCGGAGGTTATCGCGCCTTACATTTATTTTTTTTATTTATTTTTTAGTTGCAAAGTATAAGTGTTATTGTGAAGTACTTTAATAAAGGCCATTTTTCCATTATTCAATATTGGAGTTATTTATTCAACAGTTTAGTGATTCGAACTTAAAATAAGAGGATTTGCACTAAATTCGTTACAA
The DNA here is from genome assembly GCA_029619165.1 of Eurosta solidaginis. Taxonomy (NCBI): domain Eukaryota; kingdom Metazoa; phylum Arthropoda; class Insecta; order Diptera; family Tephritidae; genus Eurosta; species Eurosta solidaginis. The sequence continues at coordinate 33,372 of JARSSU010048097.1, read as the reverse complement.
TATTATATCAGTGGAGAAAAGTGGTAAGAAGTGGGATGCATGGGAATAATGGTCGTGACATCTCCCATACAATATTAATACAAATCAGATCAATATAGTTATTTTCAATAAAAAACCAGCATATTTTGGAAAGTTACAAAACTCTTAGAAGAGATATCAGTACCCCAGCGGGTTAGGGGGTCAGAATATTCCAGCGGTAGGTATGCCTGTCGTAAGAGGCGACTAAAATACCAGATTCAAGGGGCAATATATAGCTTCTCCAAACCCAATTGTCAACCTCCCCTATCCGCGGCGAATCTGTTTCACTAACAGACGAGGCTCTGGCGACCCCAAACTCTCATGGAACTTGGTGGTTCAGAGGGAGGGGATGGCCTGAAAGTTTAATGTGGCCACATAAATCGTTCCCGACATGGTCGGGCTAGCACCTTAATGGTGCTGTGGTACCGGAGCGTACCGGATCTGTATCTGGCAAAGGACCATTACATCGATACACTCCCCAAAGCCTTCGGGGAGCAGCCTTGTCGCTACAACAACAAGAGATATCAGTAAAAGAGTTTAAAATTTTGTGGTTGTTGAAATTTTGATGATTTGGCTGCATACTCCATTTACGATTCCGGATAATAAAATAATTTTTGTTATAAATCTATACTTTTTCCAGTCATGTTCAGAAAATTCAATAGAAGATCAAAAATTTCAATTTAAACTCAAAAGTTATTGCAATTACTTTACCTGTTTGCTTGCAACTGACCCAATAATTTGTGTTGTTTTTACTTCCAGAATCAGTCGGAAACCTGAAGGAGACCATTTTTTGTAAGAGTGTTAAATATTTTCTATATATTACATTTACTTAAATTCAACTCTCAACTTTTCTTTAGCCTTAATGTCTTCTCAGAATACTGCAGTGATGACTGCACTTGCAGACACGAAAGTATGATGAGCAAGTTGGTCAACAAGATGCTGCAGCATGCTCAGTCAGATTTTACTTTCCTCTGTCGTGTGCAGAGGATTTGTTTAAGATAAATGAAAAGGCTGTACCTGAAAATCGGAGTTTGTTTGTGGAGTATTTTTTCCAACAGTGAAAATTACAAATAATCAGTTAGGTTTGGGGAACTGTTGTTGAATTTTTATTTATTTAAGTTTTCTTAAATCGGGTAATTTTGTCAGAAAGGGAACTCAGCCTATCACACCGATGGTACGAAAAAAAACCTCAAACATTTAGAAACATGTTTTTTCAATTAGAATAAAGTATTTATCGGCAGTGATTTGGCAAACACCCAAGAGCGTATTTCTGCATGAAAAGCTTCTCAGTGAAAATTCATCTGCCTTGTAGATGACGTTCAGAATCGCCGTAATGTAGTGCAAACAGCCAACAATTAATCCCAAATATTTAAATCAGTCTAATATGCTAACCTGCTACAAAAATAGTCTAAATGTTCATCAACACATAAATATGCATTTGAGAATTAATGCTGACACAGCCATTAAAGCAGGTGTGTACAACATATAACCAACCAATTGAATTCCAGCAAATTTGAAAGGTTGCATTTCCCATAGAAGTCGCAGCTCAACACAGATGTGTAGGTACATATTTGTGTCGAGTTGTATGTAGGTATGTAAGTATGTATTCTTAAGGTAGATATGCATGTAAGTATGTATGCTTAAATGTAAATAGGTATGTAAGATATGTTTAGAATAATTTAATATAAATAAGCTGAAATATTTGAATAAAGACATATTCATACATTCGAAATTCACTCATCAACGTCACAGTTCTTTTAATTACATTTGAACCTTTTATATGGCGATCCTGCTATGATGCTACTGGCTGAATTTCAGGCCTAATGTCATAGCTGGCAAGGATTTACTGGCGATTACAGCCTAAAGCCGTGGTTACTCACGAACGTACGTAGAAAAAACGTGTCAGCTGACACGAACTATCTTATGAGTGTGCAATGTAACGAAAACTCACCGACGTGCAACGCCCGTACGTACGTAGCCCGGAGTAGAAATCAAAACATTTTGATTTTTTCCGTAAGAACGTGTCAGCTGATCGCTCTCTCACTAGACAGAGTTGCCTAGTAAACTATTGTGCGCTAATTTTTGACCGTTTGCAATTTTATGCAAAAACGCCTAATTAAAGTTTGAAAAATTGTGAAAATAATTCGAAATAATTATGTAAAAGTGCTGATTATAAATATTTATATATTTATACTTATTTAATAGTATTCCGGCCTTTTACAATATCAAAAATTAAATTGGAAAAAGTTGATGTTTCCATAAGCATACATGCAAAATGGTCAATGGCAACAGTGCTTATCTGTAAACAATAGACACACAAATATCTTATGTACATGTACACAGACGAATACATTGATTCCTACGGGCTTGAGAGTTCGGTCAAATGTGCTTCGTACGACAAACGTCCTTACGTACGGCACACGTCGGTGGGTAACTGCCGCATAAGCCTTGTAAAAGAAGCAAATGATGTTTAGCAATTTTTACGATAACTTACGGGCTTTATAATCGAACTGATGCAGGAGCAGTGAATACGACCAATTTGGAGCACTCAAAAATGACGCCATTTAGCAATTTTTATGATAACTTACGGGATTTATAATGGAAATAATGCAGGAGCAGTGGATATGACCAGTGAAAATATTGATATACCTTGGAAGGAACAAAACGGTGATAATGTATACACACAGGACTGGCAGCATAAGTATAAATATGCATAATACGTATAATCAGTTTAATTTTGAAATAGTTTTAACAATTTAGACATTATTTTAAGCAGGAAAATATTCGAGCAACCTAACGGCTGCCTATTGACAAGCAAAAATTATATTTTTGCTGTAAACAATTTTTTTATCCTACTTATTGAGTTATGTTCCCAGAAAAGGACATACAAAATGAAAATCAAGTGTTTAGTTCGTTTTCATAAAATCCTTAAATGTGAAAAAAAAATTTTTTGAATGTTTACTGATGTTTTACCAAAATACAAAAAGAGAAAAACAAATGAAAAAAAATAGCATAGGAATAAATTTTTAATAATTAAACAAGAAAAAATAAACTGTATTTAACTATTCATCATTTGAAAAAAAAATTTTTAGAAGATTTTGTAAGAAAAATTAGAAATGTCAAATATGTTAAGTTGAACATATTTTTCCTCAAGAACAAACATTTTTAGAAAATAAACCTTTTATAATGCTAACTAAATAAAGGAAACAATAATAAAAGTCAAAAGGAATGCTTAATATAATAAACATAAAAAACAAAGAAATAAGCATAAATTAGTTTGAAAGCAGTTTCAACCTGCGGAATAGTGCTATTGATATAATATTCAAATTAGCTCCCTAAATCCCCTAAATTCAACACAATTTCGATAAGAACAGTAAATATTACAAACGAATCACTGCAAAATGCCTCACTCAATAGAAGAATTTTTTAAGACAGCTTCATTAGCACTGTCTAAGTTCATGAATTTGCTAATTCACAGTAGCAGCTGTCAAAGTAGAAGATTATACCACAAACCTTCGCAACATAATGCTTGACTAAAAACCTTACGTAAGTGGAAATATGCAAAATACCTAAAGTTACCACAAGATCGGAAACTCCAAAACCAGCCAGAATGAAGAAAATAAAAGTCACAAAGAGAATATTATAAATAAAGCGCTTAATAAATAAAGTTGCAATTAGCATGTCACGCTCATTTCATCCAAAAGGATAGAAAAATTGTAGCGTAATACAAGCAACCAGATTGTTGAGGAAGTTATTGACTTAGGACAATATTCAACCAGGCTTAAAAATGCCGGCAATCTAGGACTTGTAAGAGAAAAAGACAGTTGTCCCTTAGGAGACAAATTGGTCAGGAATAATGAATACTCGAGTAAGCATATTTAAAAATAAAATAGGTACCCAAGTTCTCGAAGATCTAATATTTGCATTAACCCCAGAAGTTATGCATGTGACAAATGTCGACAAAAATTATAGAAATTCTTCATAAATATCATGACGATCCCATCTGGAAAGGCCACCCCAGAAAATCGAATGACACATAAGATCTAATATTGCTGGAAAATATGAAAAATGGTATAAGAAAAGATATGAAAAATTTTGCATCACTGTACCCATTGGTTCAACCACTTATCGCTATATAACTACTTCTTGCTCTAGCAGCAACTGAATTTACCCAATCTAATGTATATCATGCGCTCAAAGATCCCGCTTTTTAAAACAATGTCAATTTTCACCCAATGATGACTGTAACCATCATCTTATTCTATACGTTTTAATTTTAATAACAATGCAAAAGCTTTGTTTAATAGAAATAATCAAAGTAAGGAAAACTAAATCTCCTATATTTAGTCGATAGGATATACTAAATCATTTATCTTCATTATTTTTTTAAAAAATATAAATATAAGTTAGACCTGTTTCGTCTAGGATAACCTCGACTTTAGAAAGGCCATAATTTTAGATAATAGGATCCTTTATATCTAGTTAGGCTAGATAGTAGATATATATGGCCCTGTAGAATAGAAAATAATTTATTGATGACCTTTGGAATAGAAGATATCAATAGGAAAAATATTTTTTCCTTTAAATCCTTCAGAGTAGTAAATATCGATGAAAACAACAATTTTACATTAATTCCCTATAAAGAAGAAAATACTAATAATAAAAACAAGTAAGAACGGGACTGTCTTCGGCTGTGCCGAAGACTTCATACCTTCATGAATGGGGCTGAACAATAATCTTATCCCGTTCGTAATCTCCGAATAATCGGATGTATAAGATAAGAAATAATAGTGAAATGATCTGCCATACCTTAACGATTTTTAAGATAAATATAAATAAAAAACAGGTAGGTACTTTGTGTGAGGATGCAAAGTTCTGGTTTTTTGTGGTCTGCGTGTAAAAACTATGACTACGAATCACGTATTTCAACAATATATGACGTAAACGTAACTATTTGATGGAATTTTGATGAAGTGTGAGCATTTCTATATGGGTAATAATATATACCACCGATCTCTATGATTTTTTCAGACAACAATATATGCTATATACGTAAGCATATGGTGAAATTTGAAGCGTCTAGCTGTTAAAAAGGGGCAGAAATTGCGCAAAGTTTCTTAACTGAACAATCGGTTGTATGAGATATATACTATATACACCATCGATCTCAATGATTTTTTCAGACAACAATATATGCTATACACGTAAGCATTTGGTGAAATTTGAAGCTTCTAGCTGTTAAAATGGGGAAGAAATTGCGCAAATTTTCTTATCTAAACAATCGGTTGTATGGGATATATACTATATATACCACCGGTATCTATGATTTTCTCAGACAACAATATATGCTATACACGTAAGCATTTAGTGAAATTTGAAATATCTAAACGATTTTTAAGATAAATATAAAATAAAAAATAGGTAGGTAATCTGTGTGAGGATGCAAAGCTTCACGTTTTTTGTGGTCTGCATGTAAAAACTATGACTACGAATCACGTATTTCAAAAATATATGACGTAAACGTAACTATTTGATGAAATTTGATGAATTTTGAAGCTTCTAGCCGTAAAAAAGGGGCAAAAATGATAGTTTATATGAAGTATATAATATATATACCACCGATCTCTATGATTTTTTCAGACAACAATATATGCTATATATGTAAGCATATGGTGAAATTTGAAGCGTCTAGCTGTTAAAAAGGGGCAGAAATTGCGCAAAGTTTCTTAACTGAACAATCGGTTGTATGAGATATATACTATATATACCATCGATCTCAATGATTTTTTCAGACAACAATATAATCTATACACGTAAGCATTTGGTGAAAGTTGAAGCTTCTAGCTGTTAAAACGGGGAAGAAATTGCGCAAAGTTTCTTATCTGAACAATCGGTTGTATGGGATATATACTATATATACCACCGGTATCTATGATTTTCTCAGACAACAATATATGCTATACACGTAAGCATTTAGTGAAATTTGAACATATCTAAACGATTTTTAAGATAAATATAAAATAAAAAATAGGTAGGTAATCTGTGTGAGGATGCAAAGCTTCACGTTTTTTGTGGTCTGCATGTAAAAACTATGACTATGAATCACGTATTTCAAAAATATATGACGTAAACGTAACTATTTGATGAAATTTGATGAATTTGAAGCTTCTAGCCGTAAAAAAGGGGCAAAATGACAGTTTGTATGAAGTGTATAATATATATACCACCGATCTCTATAATTTTTTCAGACAACAATATATGCTATATCCGTAAGCATTTTGTGAAATTTGAAGCTTCTAGCTGTTAAAACGGGGCAGAAATTGCGCAAAGTTTCTTATCTGAACAATCGGTTGTATGAGATATATACTATATATACCACCGATCTCTATGATTTTTTCAGACAACAATATATGCTATATACGTAAGCATTTGGTGAAATTTGAAGCTTCTAGCTGTTAAAATGGGGTAGAAATTGCGAAAAGTTTCTTATCTGAACAATCGGTTGTATGAGATATATACTATATATACAACCGATCTCTATGATTTTTTCAGACAACAATATATGCTATATACGTAAGCAATCGGTGAAATTTGAAGCTTATAGCTGTTAAAATGGGGTAGAAATTGCGAAAAGTTTCTTATCTGAACAATCGGTTGTATGAGATATATACTATATATACAACCGATCTCTATGATTTTTTCAGACAACAATATATGCTATATACGTAAGTATTCGGTGAAATTTGAAGCTTCTAGCTGTTAAAATGGGGCTAAAATTTGCCAAATATATATATATATATATATACTATATATATATACTATATATACCACCATATATATACTATATATACCACCGATCTTTATGATTTTTTCAGACAACAATATATGCTATATACCTAAGCATTCGTTGAAATTTGAAGCCTCTAGCTCTTAAAATGGGGCAGTAATTACGAAAAGTTCCTTATCTGAACAATCGGTTGTGGGGGATATATACTATATATACAACCGATCTCATCAATTTTTTCAGACAACAATGTGTGCAATATACGAAAGTATATGGTGAAGTTTGAAGCTTCAATCTGTTAAATTGGGTAAGATATTACAAAAATACTCTTTTTCTGAAAAATCGGTTGTATGGAGGATATATGCTATAGTGGTCCGATCCGGTCGGTTCCGACAAATGTCTAATAGGACACCCAAATACACCCGCTCACCAAATTTTATCAAGATATCTCAAAAATTGAGGGACTAGTTTGCATACAAACAGACAGACGGACAGACGGACAGACGGACATGGCTAAATCAACTCAGCTCTTCAACCTGATTATTTCGGTATACTTAATGGTGGGTCTATCTATTTTCCTTTAAGGCAGGGATGCACCTTAACGTTAAGCTAATCGTTTATCAAAAAATTTCCACCGTTTCCGTTGAAACACTTCGAAATATTATCGATAAAGAAATTATCAAGATAAATTGTATCTCGTTTTTAACCGAAACGAAAAGCTTTCGATAAAGTTAAAACGTTAAGAAAAACGTGATACTTTGTGTTTGAATTGTGCTGGCAATGCTATAGCCATGGTGAAGCCGTAAGGTGGTAACAGCGAGCGGACATACACAAACAAACTCCATGTAATTTGTTTGTGTAATTCGTTGGTGGTAATGTCAAAAATACTCTGAGAAATGTTCGCGCTGTCAAAATTCATGAGAGAAGTTGCAATCAGCTTGGCTAATGCTTTCACCTTTAATGACTACGCCATCAGTCAGCTTTGCCAGCATAGTTTGAAATTAATAATCAACATAAACGATTTGATTTCGTTTTGATATGGCAGAAAACGAAACAAAATCATTTCGTTAAGTTGACGTTCTTAACGTTAATAAACGAAACGAAATGACTTTGTTTCGTTTATTAACGTTAAATATCGTAACGAAATGATATCGGTTCGTTTGGTTAAGCATGCCTGCTTTAAGGACTTACAATTTTCGGTTTCGTGACGAAATTAATATACCATTTCATTTCATGAAAGGTATAATAATGACACTTTAATCCCATCTAAAAAAGGAAATGAGGATAAGCAAAAATTGCTCAGTAACATAGAGAATAGCAATATCATAAATAATAAGAAAATAAAAATACACAAAAATAGACTTAAATTAGTAGAATAAGAAAATGTTCAACCTACAAACATAAAATACAAAGTAGAAATAATTTATAAAATAGAATGCTCATGCATTCTCCAAATGCATAAGCATTCTAAACAAAGGGAGATGCAGTGCAAACAGCCAACAATTTAATCCCAAATATTTAAATCAGTCTAATATGCTAACCTGCTACAAAAATAGTCTAAATATTCATCAACACATAAATATGCATTTGAGAATTAATGCTGACACAGCCATTAAAGCAGGTGTGTACAACATATACCAAACCAATTTGAATTCCAGCAAATTTGCATTCCAGCAAATTTGCAAGGTTTGCATTTCCCATAGAAGTCGCAGCTCAACACAGATGTGTAGGTACATATTTTGTGTCGAGTTGTATGTAGGTATGTAATATGTATCTTAAGGTAGATATGCATGTAAGTATGTATGCTTAAATGTAAATAGGTATGTAAGAATATGTTTAGAATAATTTAATATAAATAAGCTGAAATATTTGAATAAAGACACATTCATACTTTCGAAATTCACTCATCAACGTCACAGTTCTTTTAATTACATTTGAACCTTTTATAGTAAGCCCTGTAGTTCACGTCTCGCCAATTTGTAAGAAAAACTAAAAAAAAGATCAATACAAATTGAAAGAAAAGTTTGGCCTAAACCTCGTCGTAGGTAAATCGCACCAAGTATTAATTTTATTTAATTTCAAAAACTTAAACTAATTGTCTGTACGATAAGAGCTCTTGGCTGAGAATACGGACTTTGATTACATCCGATATTAGACAGCTTTACTTCTTAATTTTACTTTTTAAATAAAAAATTAAAGGTGGAAAATTTTTAAAATCTCAATGGATAGTAATTGGTGAATCGGATTAAGACATACGTAAACTTAAGCCAACTTCTATTTATTAAATCCATACTGTTTCACCATTTTCACAAATAGTTTGACAGATTCATATTTATCGTTGGTGTTAAATCGGTTACGTCATTGTAGAACAAAATACGGACCCACGACAAAAATTTTTTCCATAGTCTTTTCTGTTTTTCTTCGTCATACTTCCTTCTGGACAGTAAACATTTGTTTTAAAGTTTTCTTAATTACTTATCGTTAGCTCAATTAATAAAGTCCCAAACCAACAATTACAAGATATGTTAAAAATCTGGTTATGGACTTTGTGAATGGAGTTAAAGCTATGTTGTGATTGGAATGATTTTGTATCATACTTGGTATATCTTAATAATTATTTCACAGATTTCAACACTTAGGAACTTACTACAAAATTCGGTGAAGAGAAACCTTCACAAAGTCCTCAACAGTGCAGTCATAGTGGACTACAATGTTGACGGCACTCATGGGAAGAAGGGCCTTAAAGAACAAGCAAAGTTTTATTCAGTATTCTTGGGTAACATCCGTAAAAAGTATTAAATTAACATAATCTTAATATATTATATTTCGCAGAATCTATTATAAGTCTGACTTCTAATGATGAACCGGAAGAACAACTACGAAAAGCAATGCAGTTGCATAAGAAGCGGGTTTTCCAAAAAAAAACGCGGCATGGCGAAGGCAGTAAAAACCATTGCCAGAAAGGCTGGAGTATACTGTCTCACTACACCTTTTTCAGGTTTAGTTCAGAAAGTTGCAATTAAAGTTCAGAAAATTACAAATGAAGTTCAGAATGTTCAATTGGAGTTCAGAAAATAACAATTTAAGTTCAGGATTTGCAATTGGAATTCAGAAAATTACAATTGATGTTCAAAAAATATTTCAATTTAAAATCTGAGCTCCAATTGAAATTTTGTAACTACAATTATATATTCTGAGCTACAATTGTAATTTTCTTAACTCCAATTATAATTTATGAACTTCAATTTAAAATTCTGAACTTCAACTGCAACTTTCTCAACTAAACCTAAAAAAGGTGTAGCTATTAGTTACATAAGAATAATGAAACCTTGAAGGTTAATTTTTGAAGTGAATTGAGTTTAGTTAGAAAATTTTGAGTTATTACTTTTTAGTTTTTATATATAAGTAATTTTAATTTACATTAGTTCCTAAGATGTAGGTTATTTTTGAAATGAATTTGAATTTAGTTAGAAAATTTTGAACTACTATTTTTTTAGTTATTATATACAAGTAATTTTATTTACATTAGTACCTATTTTTATATATTTTGAAGTGATATATATGAAGTGATATTTATACATTAATACTCTTATACTTAAATTAAATTAATCAAAAATGCATTTGAACTAGTTTAGCAAATTTGAAATATACTTTTTAATTTTTATATACGTATATGTATTTCTATTAAAATCTATTCCAAATTTTATGTATTGAAGTGAAGAATTTTAAAGTGATATACATATGTATATATATACATACTTTTTATATATATGAAATATGATGAATAAAATGAATTTGAGCTAATTTATTCAAGTCATTTTTCAACCCGACTAGGTCTAGTATATTAAGTAGTAGAACGCTGATGCAAATATTGACTAGTATGTCAACTGGTATGGGGTGCTGGTCTGGTGGAAAGCACTGGACACGGCGAGCACCTCCAAAATGCTAGTGTCAGTGCAACGGACGGCGCTTATCGGTATCAGTGGCGCTATGAGAACAACACCTACCTTGGCACTGAATGTCATGCTGAATATACATCCAGTAGATATTGCGGGAAAGGCAGCCGCGGCCCGGTCGTTGGTCAGGATTCGTGATATGGGTTATATGCTTTCTGATTTCGGACACTCTAGCCTTCTTACTAGTTTCGACTTTATCCCGGACAGGACGGACTATTGCATGCCGGTGGCCGCTCCCTATACAACCTTCACCCCAGTCATTCCCTCGAGGGAGGATTGGAGAAGAGGAATTATCTGGGGCATGGGACCGGTTAACTTGTTCACGGATGGGTCGAAGTTGGACGGAAAGGTTGGCGGGGGGGGTCTTTTGTCAAGAGCTAAATGTAAGCCGCAAGTTTAAGTTGGCTGATCACTGCAGTGTATTCCAAGCGGAAGTTGCTGCGATTAAGGATGCGGTGGATGAAATGCTATCCAGCGCTACTACGGTTAGGGAATTTAACATCTACTCTGATAGCCAAGCGGCTATAAAGGCCTTGAGCTCAACTACAGTGCGATCGAGGGTGGTCTGGGAGTGCCTGACCACACTTGCGATTGCATCGAATTATTTTACAATTAAGATTATCTGGGTCCCGGGTCATAGTGATATTCCGGGTAACTGTCAAGCGGATCTCTTAGCCCGAATCGGTACAACTGAACCGGCACAATAGACGTTATGATTGACACGATATAAGACAATTGGTGAATGAGTGGCTTGTACTCTTGCTTGGCCCTACACCTGTGTTGTATGATTCCTTTCTATTGTAGGGATTTCGGGGGAATTCCGCTGTCCTAAGCCACCCTGTGGCATGTCACCCCCTCCTCCAAGCTAGCCTCGTTGGCCATCGATCGATCCCGCCATCTCAAGAGATAACATATATCCCGGTACAGGCTGCAGCATAACGTTATGGTTGGGCGGACACTTACGTCTTTTGTAGAGACTGATCCATATAGAGTTACATCTAACCTTAGTTTCCGCGAAACATGTGCGATAGGCACACGGGGTTAGGTTCTCTGTTATGATTTTGTGTTCTTTTTTTTTTGTTTAGTTTCGTCTGAAATTTTTAATTCTTTTCGTTTTTTGGGTTTCACTACCTTCTAAAGGACTCATTTCTCTACTCAACTCTACTCACTTAAATTATCACATATGGTGTCTCATTGGGGTTGGTTAGTACACTTTTCTGAACAGCGTCGGGTTGAAACGGCACTATTTTTTTTTTGAAATAATGGACCTTGCTCTTTGGAAAATAAATTTTTAGCTCTCAAATTCATTTTTGTCCCTATTATGCATCATATGTTATCTCCAATTTGCTCATATGATAAGGTTATACGTAAACATCAAAGTATATTTAATGGTATTGGATAGGTATTTAATATAAACATAGTGCATCACTTCCTGACTTCACGTTTACAAATTCTTCACTAGCTTACCAATACATAGACCAATAATTTTTGGAAATAGGGAGTTTAATAGGATGTAGATGAAAATACTATAACGTATATTAAAAATTAGAGTGAATGATAGTATATTCAAATTTGCTTTTTTAAAACACGTTTCAAGGAAATGCATTTTACGGATTAATTTAAATTTAGCACAAAGTACTTATATAAGAATCTATTTTAAATGGCTATAGTTTTTATTTGTTATTATAAATTATTCACTTCCTTAAATATCACTTCAAATATAAAAAAATAGGGAGGTACTAATGGTAAATAAAATTCAATATGTATATAATTAACACGTAAAAACCAAGTACGTAGTTGTTGTCAAAATGCTTTTCCACAAACTAAAATGATACAAATTCATTTTGCCATAGAAATAAGGACCCGTACAGATCTTCAGGGGAACTAATGGTAAAATTAAAAAATACAATTATATATAAAAGATACTAAGAACGAGTAATAACTCGTACAATTTTATAAAACTAAGAAGACTACATCAAACTTTCACTCTTCAATGAGATAAATTCTCACACCTCAGAAAGGTTGGTCAATGTAATTCTTTTATGTGTATTGGTAACTAAAAGCTACATCCTTGTCTTTTTTTTTTTTTTTTTTATAGGTGCTTTTTTAGTTGAAGAAAAGAGAGGTGTCTATAAGTTGCCCAAGTTGATGTGAAGTTCAGAATTTTTTTAGAGATTTGGATGTAAGTGAGATTCATTTTTAAAATGTATATTATAAAATTATAATTGGATAGTTAACGGGTGAAAAATTACGATTGTAAGTGAGAATCACAGCATACGAATCATGCAATATAGAAGTATATGTAAGAGTTAACAACTTTAAGAAATCTGTCACTAGTATTGGAGCCAGAATTTTAAATGGAAATCATTTTTTTATTTGAACATCATTCAATTGTAATTGTCTCTGAATCTCCAACAACAACCAATTGCAAATCATGCTTGAACTGTAAATTGTCTTATTATTTTCTGAACACACACCAAATTGAGCGAAAACATTTCTCGGAACTTTCCAAACATCTGAAAACTTAGTTTTGTAATTTTCTAAGCTATGTCTGAACTTCTTAATTTGCAAACTTTCTGAACTAAACCTGAAAAAGTGTTTGTTTCAGTGATATGTAGTTGAGGACATTGTGTAGTATGTCTTGTAGGATATATACGATTTTTTTTTTGTGTAGTGAGTTCGTGACTAGCCGTTGTAGTGAGACAGTTCGTATATTATGATATGATTATTTAGAGACAGTAATTGACTCCTATTCAGCTCTTCTTTATTAGGCAATGGTTTACGCCTTGTACGCCATTGCCGCGTTTTTTTTTTTTTTTGGTTTTTTTTTTTTTTTGGAAAAAACACCCGCGTTCCTTATGCAAACGTACATTGTATCACAAACGGACGTCATGTGTGTCCATATAAGGTAGGTTGAAGCTTCCCTCTATCAGGGGAAGGACCACCCAATTCTCTTTTTCCCGTCGGAGTTTGTGTTTCTTCCGCGCTTTCATCAGTAGAACATAGAACTAAAGTCAGACTTAAATAGCCGTTACTGCAGGTGTCACGAAATAAAATATTGAATATATATTGTATATATATAACAATGATGTCAAAGCTATCATTGGATTTTATTTCAATACTTTTTCATGACGGATGGTTTACACGCAAGTGAACAGTCACCCATGAAAAATCTATATTAAAAACTTTGCTTGTTCTTAAGGGTGATCACTTATTTTCCTTCAAGAATTGCTGTGCCGTTCAACATATTTTGTTTAGGTTCTCCATTATGAAATCGGACTTGCATCTCTGTTGTAGAGGTAAGAGGAGACTTTACTACTGACGTGAAGGTTTTGCTCTCTTCACACTGGAATTACAATTTTTAACGATAATTTAAAATAGATTTACGTGCAAATTTGCTAGATAAAGTCTTTGATTTTAATTTTTATTTTAATTATAATATTTTTGTAGTAAAGGTTTCCTAAGTGTTGATGAAATCTGTGGAAAATAAATTATTTTAAGAGGATTAACAATGTATGATTAACAAAGAATCATTCCGGAATCACAACCAATGCCCACCATATAGCTTTAACTCCATTCACAAAGTTCCATAAACAGATTTTATTATTTTGGGTTTGTTAAACATCTCTTGTTAAATTGTTGGTTTTTTGGGACTTTATTTTAATTTTTATTAAATGTAAGTTGAGACTATACGGATATATGAGAGTAATTAACTGAGAAAGACCTTATTTGTCTATACTAACACGTTTTATAATGGTTTACAGTCACAGAAGAAAGAAGGAAGTTAAGTTTGCGACGTACGAAGAAAAAAAAACACAAAAAGAAAAAAGAACACAGAAATAAGACTAGGAAAATAGAAGAAAGACGCAAAAAAAAAGGAAAAAATTTTGCTTGCGTTTCGGGCGTCTCGTATGTATCTATGTTTATGTTTAATAAGACCCGAAAGATAAATTATGTTAGACTATCCAACTGCGAATTAAATATGAGAATTCTTGTTGTGTCAAATTTCTAATTTGTGTGTGTGGGAAAATGGTGAAAACAGTTTTTAGGATCTTTAAATAAAATAAGAACAAGAAGTTGCTTCTTAACGTTTACTCCGTTTAAGGACCTGGTTTGGATATGCTCTCCTGACTAGGGTTATGGAATCTGGTTAATGTCTTAATCCGATGTTCACAATTTATCTATCCATTTGATAAGATTTGTTACTAATATTTTCCCACCTTTACATTTTGTCTTGTAGTGCAGCGTCAAAAGATAAAGGCTGACTAGGATGTCAATTGTTTAGGCCCCCTGTGGGGTTGTAGCTCTTGATTTAAAGAAAACTAGAAGAAGTTTAAGGTTATTTTTAAAGTCTGTGGCCATTCTGGCTTTAAATTAGTCGGATGTAAAAATCCATAATATGTACACCGGATTCTTTCAAGACTCAATCTGTGCAACAGAAGCTCTTATCGTACAAGACAATGTTTTTAAGGTTTTTTATGTGTGAAAATTAAAATGGTTTATCTACTTTTTAAAATTAATACTATCGGGCTGCGATTATGGTCAATTGGTTAGGGTTTATTAGGGCCCCTGATGGGTTGTTGTTTACCCGACGGACCGAGGATTTTTTTTTAGGGCCAAACTCTTCGCTGGTTCAGATTACTTGTTATTTTGATTCCTTCTTATGGTTTTTTTTTTTAGTTTTTTTTTTTTTTTCGTATTTTTTCTTTACAAATATTGGCTCAGCGGGCGGAGACGTGAAGCTACAGTGGTACTTACATAAATAAGGTTACTGTACCTTTTTCAAATGGTAAATTGATTTTTATTTTTTAAAAGGGAACTGTGACGTTGATACTTGAAGTGAATGTCACGAAATAGTGATTTGTATCATGAATGTGTCTTTATTCAATATTTTCAGATTATTTATATTTTAAAATTATTTCCTAAACATATTCCTTACCATACCATTTACATTTTAAGCATGATGATACTACTATACATTGCTTATATTCTAATGAACTTAAGATACATAGCCTACATTACAAACTCGAACAACAAAATATATGTACCTACAACCATCCTGTGTATTGAGCTGCAGCTGCGGATCTCTATGGGGAGAAATGCAAACCTTGCAAATTTTGCTGGAATTGCAAATTTGCTGGGGGGGAATTCAAATGGCTTTTTTTGTTGGGTAATTTATTTTTTACACAACTCTGTTTAATGGATGTGTTTAGCAGAATTAATGCTCAAAATGCATATGTATGTTGTATGTTTGATGAATATTTAACTATTTTTGTAGCAGGTTTTTTCGCATTCATTTTTTTTTTTTAGAACCTCTGATGTTTTATTTTTTTTTTTAAATTCATTTGGGTCCTTAAATTGTTGGCGTTTGTTGTGCACGTTGCATTGCTCCCTGTGTTTATAGCATGCTTATTATGCTATTTGAGATAAATAGTGCGATGAAGCATCTATTCGTAATTTAATAATTTATTTATCTAAGAGCTTTTGTTCTAATTTTTTAATTGTTTGTTAGGGGTTTCTAGATTTCTTTTGTTTTTGGCTTGGTTGCATCTGGGCTTTGAACATACAGAAAATTTATTGTTTCTCTTGACTTCCCTTACCTTTTTTTATGCTTATTGCTTTGAATTCGTTGTATATCCCTATGCCTAGAATGTCTTTCATCTTGGTTTGCTTTTTGCTACTAATATTTTTGTTTTATTTTTTTTTTTTTTTTAATTTTTTTTTTTTTTTTGTATAACATAAATATATTGACTTGGTTCTCTTATGTTTTTGTTGTGTGATTTAATAGGATAATTTGTTTTTTGTTTTTTTTTGTTATTTGTTCTGTGCTTTTTCTGTTTTATTATGTTTTATTTATTTCGAATTTTTTATTTTTTTGCCTCTTGTTGTATTTTTTTGGCCCTTGATTAATAATGTTATTTCTACTCTCTCTTATGATTTACTAGAGCAAATCTTTTTTTGCTTTTTATTCCTCCATTTACCTTTTTTTAGATGGGATTTTATTTTTTTTTTATTTTGTTTTATTTTTTTTATAACAATAACGTTTAGTTCTAGTGCCCCTAAGTTATCCCCTCCCCATCTAGCTCTGAAATTTTTTGTTTATAGTTTTATAAATATTTGTAGTTTTTTTTAGTTTTTTAATAAGTTTTTTTTTTGCTTAGTTATGATTTATACCTTAATTTCAAGTGAATATGTTTCTGGAAAATTAAATAGGAAGGGAAAACACAATTCTGTTAGGAGGAATAAAATTTGGATTTGCGACATGACTGGATGTATGTGAAAAAAAAGAATGGCCCCCCCTCCTCCATTGTGGACTTCTATTCCATATCTCGCTAGAACCGGTGGCCAGGTGGTATGTTCAATCCTCGGGATCTTGGTTGGTTGGATTGATGGACTGACGTTGCTTCCTGCATCTTGCAGTTTCCATCATAAATGCATTCCAATGTTAGTCTTACTCTGATTATGTTGATCGTGCCTTGAACTCTTTGAGGTCGTTTAGGGAAACCAGCCGCGATGCACATGGTTGCTGCCTTCATAATCGCATTACATGATGTTCCAATGTAAAAAATTGTTTTGCCAGAGATTTACATACTTCTGTAGAATTGTTTGGGTGGTGTTTTCTTCGTTTGATTGCGCTTGATACTGTCAAGCATTTATTCAATTTATTAGAAATACACTTTTCAGCATATTTCCATTATCGAGTTTTTCCCAGAATTCCAATCAAGCGTTATGCTTGTACGCTTGAATAGTGAATGATTTATTGGGGGGAAAAACTTTTGTTCTGTTTTAGCACGTTTCGCTTAAGTAAAAAATGATTATCTCAAGAATATCCAGGATGGGTTGGTAAATTAGATCAGTTAAATCAGTAGACCACACAAAAACAGTAAACATCAATGCTGGGGACATATGAACTCATTTGCGTTTCGATAGTGTCTGAATGTACGTTGCTTCATTATTGCGGTGTTTGTTGAAGATTGAATTGATGGATCAGTGTTAAACTTTTTGATTTGGAAAGGGTACTTCACTTATATTTTTTTTAAATATTTATTTAATCTGTGAAAATTAAGGCACGTCACACTTTGGAGTTCTTCACAAGAACTTAATGCATTCACAATAACTGTTGCGTTATATAGTCTACGAGAAAGAAGGTATAAGAATGAAATGGTAATTTCAATTCTACCTGCTGTATATTGGGTGGCTTAAAATAAACAACAAACCAGGCAATATTTTATTTTGTTTTATTTTTTGTTAATTTTCTAGTTTCACATTTGTACCTTACTTGTGTTGCTGCTCATCGATTTAACCGCGAATATAATTTTTGGTCTTGTAATTTTAAAGATTATGTCGTATATGTTTGTTGCTAATGCGTTTGGATATTATACATCTGAGAGTCCGTACATAGACAGATGCAAGACGTGTGTCAAAATGAGTAAAAACGACTGTACTTTATCGACGTTACTGTTTTATTTTTTTTCTTTTTCTTTTTTTTATTTTTTTGGGTTCTGGGTTTTTGTTTTTGTTGATGTTATTTTAATAGTAATCAATCCGCCAACGTGGCCATGGTGTGCGGATGCGGCCTGATTATGTATGGGATGCAAAGAAAAACCTAACGGAAACGCCCGCTGAAAGGTGGTATTGATTTTTACTGATTTTTCCCATGGCTGACCGACGGTTACCGATCTCCCACTTTGCTTTTCATCGGCCGTTTGATGGAGTGTGCCTGACACTGTGCTCTGACCGATTATTTTTTCTCTTAATTGTAGATATCTTGCTTTGTTACTGTTATCGTCTCTGTTATTCGTAAGCTTGTTCTATCTGGATTTTGGGAATTGTACCGTTAAGATTATTATAAATAACGGGGCCGGCGGCTCGTTTGGTATTTTAAAAACACCGGCGGGCGCCAGAAACCCGAGATATTTTAGTTTTGACTACTAAGCGTGCACTACGGCGGGAACGAGATGCCAGAAAAGCCTAGACCACCCCCCCCCACCCCTTCGTGATAAAATACCAAGTAAGAGTTGGTTGTTTGTGGTAAGATATAAAAAAGAATAATTGATAGTTAAAAATAAATAAATAAGAAAGGATAGCAGAAAAAGAAAAAAAAGGTAAAAAAAATAATAAATTAAAAAAAAAAAATAATAACATATAAAAAGAGAAAAAAAAAAAAAAAAAAAAAAAAAAAAAAAAAAAACAAAAAATTACAAGAAAAAAAAAAAAGAAAATAAGGAATTTAATAAACAAAATAGAAAAAAATGAAAAAAAAAATGAAAAAAAAAAATAATAAAAAAAAAAAAAAAAAAAAAAAAAAAAAAAAAAAAAGAAAAAAAAAATTAAAAAATAAATAAAAATTAAGAAAAGAAAGAAAAAAAAAAATAAACAAAAAAAAAAACTTAAGATAAAGAAAAGTTAAAAAAAAAAATAAAAAAGAAAAATGTAAAAAAAAAAAAAAAAAAAAATATAAAAAATAAAAAAGTTAAATAAAATAAATAAAAAAAATAAAAAAAAAAAAAAAATAAAAAAAAAAAAATAAAAGAAAAAAATGAAAAAATAAAAAAAAAAAAATAAAATAAAAAAAATATAGAAAAAAGTAAGTAAAATAAAAAAAAAAAAAAGAAAATAAATAAAAAAAAAAAAAAGATAACAAAAAAAAATAAAATAATGATAAAAGGAAAAAAAAGAAAAAAAAAATAAAAAAGAAGCAAAAAATATAAAAAAAAAAAAAAAATAAAATAAAACAAAAATAAAAAAAAATTAAAACGGGTAAAAAAAAAATAAAAAAAAAATAAAAATAAAAAAAAAAAAATAAAACGATAAAAAAAAAAAAAAGAAAATTAAAAAAAAATTAAAAAGATTATAATGATAAAAATAGAAAAATAATGTTAGTAATAGAAGAAATAAATAATTTTAAAAATAATGAAAATAAAAAGAAAAAAATGATAGAAAAAAAAGAAAATAAAAACTGATAACAAAAAAAAAAAAAAAAAAGTGATAAAAATATGAAAATAGAAAAAGAAAAAAAAGGAAAAAGAAGATAAAATAGGTAAAAAATAAAAAGAATAAATAAAAAATTAAGAATTGGTTAAAAATGTAAAAAAATAAAAATTATATAAAACAAAAATTAAAAAAAAAAAAAAAAATAAAACAATAAAGCATAATAAAAATAGTAGTAAATAAAAAAAATAAAGAAAAAAAAAAATAAATGAGAAAAAAATAAAAATAATAAAATAATAAAATTAAGTAAATGATAATAGAAAAAAGATAAAAATAGAAAAATAAAAGAAAATGATAAAAAAAAAAAATTAATTAAAAATATAAAAAAAAAAAAAAAAAAAAAAAGAAAAATAAAGAAAAAAAAAAAAAAAATAAAAAAATAAAAAAATAAAAAAAAAAAAATAATAAAAATAAAATAAAATAGACAAAAAAAAAAAATTAAATAAAAGTATTAAAAGAAAAAGGAAATTATAGTTATAATAATAAATTTATGATATTGTAAAAAATAAAAATTATAGATAAAAATGGTTGAGATAAATTGAATAAAAGGAAAAAAAAATAAATAAAAAATTAAAAGAAAAAAAAATAAAAAAAAAAAGATAGAATAAAAGATATAAAAAAAACTAGTAAGTTAGAAAAAAAAAAAAAATAAATAAAAAAAAAAATAACAAAAAATAAAAAATTATTTAAAAAAAAAAAAGAAAAATGACGTGACGCGTTAAATGATAATTTGTCTTTCATGAAATGTAATGTTTTTTTTTTTTTTTTTGTTGTTTGGTTTTTTGTGAAAATTGAGAGTTAGAATGTATGATCTTTTTCCTTTTGATGTTTTTATATTTTATCGATAGGGTTAGTGTGTTTGTTTTTTTTACTTTTTATTTGTATATTAAAATTTCGTGTTTTTGTTATGTTCGCATCCCATGTTAGACAGATATTGGGATTCTTTCTATGAGAACCGTAAACCTGCCACCGAGCGATATTAGATAAAAAAAATAAATTAAAAATAAAAAAAAAAAAAGAAAAATATAGTAAAAAAAGTAAAAAAAAAAAGAAAAAATAATTAAAAGGCAAAAAAAGGGAAATGAAAAAATAAAAAAAAGGAAAAAAAAAAAAAGATAGAAAAAAAAAAAAAAAAACATAATAAAAATGCAAAAAAAAAAAAAAAAAGAAAAAAAGAAGAAAAAAGAAAAAGGAAGGATTCAATAAGAAGAAAGAAGAAAAAAAAAAAAAAATAAATAAGATAAAGAAATGAAGGAAAAAAAAAAAGGAGGAAAAAAAAAAAGGAAGAAAAGGAAATTAGTAAAAAAAAAAAAAAAAAAAAAGAGAGAAAGGAAAGATAAGATTAAAGAAGAAATAAAAAATAATATAGTTACAATAGAAATAAAAATAAAAAAAATATAGATAAAAAAATAATGAATTATTATATAAATAAGAAAAAAAAAAAAAAAATAATAATAAAATAAAATAAAAAATTTATTTAAGAAAAAAAATAATAAAAATAGAATTGAAAAAAAAACATAAAAAAAAATAAAAATAAGAAAAGTAGAAAAGAAAATAAGAAAATAAGTGAAAAAAAAAAATAGATAAAAAAAAAGAAAAAAAAAATGAAAAAAATAAAAAAAAAAAAATATAAAAAAAAAAAAATTAAAAAAGATGAAATTTAAAAAAAAAAAACAAAGAATAAAAAAAAAAGATAAAAAAAGGAAAATGAAACAAAAAAATGCTAGAATAAATATTTATTAAAATTATATGTTATATGATTAGAAATAATTATTATTTTATTTTTTGTAGGAAATTTTAATAAAGATTAATTTAAATTATAATAATAGAAAAATGAAAACTAATAAAAAAAATAGAATTATAAATGAAAGTTTAAACATTTATAATAATTATTTGATACTTGAATAATTAATTTATTTAATAATTTTTATATGAATTTATGTTTTTATTGTTGCTATGATATAGTGAAAAAAAAAAGAAAGAAAAATGACTAAGAATAATTAGAAAAATTCTTAAATTATTAATAATTAATAATATTAAAATTTAGAAAAATTTGATTTTTATAATTATTCAAAGCATGTCTTCTGTGACTGAATAAATAATAAAAATTACAGATAATAATAAAATGACTTAAATTTTTTTAAAAGATAATTGAAGGGATGATGTGCAACATTGAAAAATTAAAAATTAAAGAAAATATTATATGTTTGAAATAATTAGTAAACCCTGAATTTCTGATTTTTGTTTTTTGGAATTTTTATTTATTAAATAAATTCCTCATTTCGAAACAAAGATAATAAGGGAATTTTTTAAAAAGAACGGGAAGATGCGAAAGTTAAGTAGGTAGATTAAGGGGAATATGAATTTTGTTTGGAGGTGAGTATGTTGAAGGATAGTCGAACCAAGAATAGAATGGTCGATATTAAAATGAGCATGATTGAACCTGTATAAAGAAAAAAAATTATTATAGAAATAAAAAATTAAAAATCAGAATAAATATTAATATGACCCCCAGAAAAAAAAAAGTAAAAAATAATATATTAAAAAGAACAAAAAAATAAGATATAGAGAAAAAAACAGAGGAAAAAAAGAAAAAAAAAATGTATAGAAGAAAAATAATTAAAAATGAACAATAGACAAAGAAACAAAAAAAAAATATAAAAGAGGAAAAGAAAAGAAGAAGGAAAAGCGAGAAAAAAAAAAAAAAGAATAGAAAAAGTAGATAAGAAAAAATATAGAATATATATAGGAAAGAAAATAAAAAGTTGAAAAACCATAATTAATTTTTTTTTCTCTTTTCAAACTCGATGCTGTGGCGCCGAAAGAGGACGGCCTCACGTTGACGAAGCAGAGTCGTGGATGAACTATTAAATGGCGGATAAAGGGAGACACTGGATTCATACCTATTTTTGGTTTGATTTTTTCGTACTATGATTCTTAGTCTGGGCACAGCCTTCTTTTCCCCACAAAAGTGGTTTCTGTTTGTTATGTTATTCTTCGTGTTTGAGTGTGGGTGTGGATTGTATGATATTATGATGATATTGTATTGTGTTGATGGTTTTTTTCTTTTCAATTTTTTGACAATGACAGTTGATTGATAGAGTGATTGGTAGGGCGTGATAAGAAGAGTGCAAAGAGAAAGTAACACGCTAAGAGGAGTTTGCATAGAAAAAAGGAGGGGAGAATTTTATTGTGTTTATTCTATAATTTAAGTTATAAAAGAAAGACGAGCAAAGCAAGAGCAAAAAAAGTTGGTGGGGGTTGGGGGAACTTGATGGGTAAGCAAAAACAAAAAGGAAAGATCGGCGGAATATTGGGGAATTTTTTTTTGATATATGATTTTTGGTGATAATTGAGACATATAGGGAAAGATCTCATGAGCGTGCTTTGATGTTAGCTTTATGGAGGACTGGATGTGTGAATAGAGGCAAGGATTGTAGTCACCCAGACTAGGAAAGTGGCTACGAGACCCTCTCACCGTAATGAGGCAAGAGGCGGGGAGGGGTCGACTAAGAGCGTTGAGGTGGCCGTGTTTGTACTGCTCGTTTTTTAGTGTTGTCGTTGACTTTTGTCCACACTTTGGTTGTGATTTTTTGTGAAAATGTGGGTAATGTTGCTTATGGGAATTTTTTTTTTTTGTTTTTGTTTACCTGGACGTGGCTTTTCTGATGCATCTCTTTCTTTTGAATTTTTTTTGTTTTTTTGTTTTCGTGTTGTTTTTTTTTTTGTGATTGCAGAAAAGGGAACATTATTTTTTTTTTTCATGTTTTTGTTTTGATCGCTCCGCGGCCCCGAATAAGCCCCTTTTCACCCGCTCCAAAGGGTTATTATGTTTAGGTGGGGGGTATCGGATTCGGTCGGATGGATTTATTAGCAGTGCTGGGTGTCGGTCAATTATCTATTTTGTTGTAGCAGACGGGGGGCGGAGCGCGAAGAAGAACGGAGTATGATAATTGGAGAGGGCAATTGTCTGAAGGGACAGTTTTTTTGATTCTATTGATTTTGTCGATGGGGCGGGGTTCCAAGCGTGAAGAGGGGGTGAGATTTATTTTTTCCTTTCAAAAATATTCGCCCATTTGTGATTATGAACTCTCAGCTAAGCGGCCATAAAATATGTTAGGCCAACACCAAAGGAATATTTTGGGTCGACAGAAGAAGGAAACTCGTTATTTTTTTTAGTAGTATGGATTATTTTTTCTCTCTTTATTGAGTAATTTTGATTGTTTTTTTTTTTTTTATTTTTTGTGTTTTAAGAATGTATTTTGTTGGTATTCATTGTTATTTCCTGTCACGTGCTCCAATTGTAATATGTTTTTCCTTAATTTTTTCGATTCCAATTTTTTGTTGTTTGTTTGTTATTTTTTTGATTAGGAATATATGAAGATTTTTTTAGTAGAGGGACAGAATGACACATGAAGGAGGAGAATGAAGAGGAAATCAGTAGAATGATGATATTTTTGTCACAGTAGGACACTTAAAACATCTTAGATGTACTAAGGCAAGAAGCAAGCACAAATCTGAAACGAGACGTGGGGATGGATATTTAATTTTTTATTTTGTCGGAGACTACCTCCACACACAGACCCGAGCCCGGACCATCACATCAGCCAGCGAAAGAGACAGAGGATAACGATATAGGTACACAGCATCGGACTGAGTACACCTAACGAGGTGATACATTCCACTAGTCCTTAGAGCCCGACGGGACTACTATACCTACTAAAATAGTTAGCAGCAGCTATTTATTGTGTTATATTCTGATGGCTTTTTGATTTTTTTTAAATAATACAAAAAGAGTTTCAAAAGGAAAAGGAGGAAAAAAAAGTAGTTATTGTTATTTTATTTTTGCGAGTTTGACAGCACAGGACTGTTTTATTAGACGCGATTCATGTATTTGTTTTAATTGATATGTATAAGATTAAATGTGCTTTTTTTGACGACGTCTTGTAATATTTTTAGTTCGTTTGAAATTCAAGACAATGCGAACTTTAGGATTGAACAGAGTATTGTCTTCTTTTTTTAGTTTTAATTTATTGTTTGTTGTGGATTTGTGCCAGGCAGCAAATAATTGCGAATTAGAATAGAAAGAGGATAGTTCTAAAAAATTACTAATATTAGATCAAGAGAGATTGATATGAATGACAATAATATGACCTTGTTTGGAGAATAGTTTTTCGACAGATCGAGAAAAGCTGTCACCACACTCGCTAAAGAAAGAGTTAGAATAATGAAAAAATTCATAGTTTTTTGAAAAGCAATTTTAGAAAGTATTTCTAGATTAGTTGATTAGAGGAGTAGCCACATTGGGAAAAACCATAGGATTCATAACTGCAAACGGATTTGCTAAAATTTATATGGTCTCGGCGCTATCTTCAATAGCTGCCCCCTGCTCCTGGTTCTGGGTTTTGTGTTTCCCAGTAGTAGTAGTAGTGACGTGACCTTTTTTTCTTTTTTTGTTGCTTGTTTTGGCCCTATGTTTTCTTTTGTTATCCTACTTTTATGGGGGGGGGTGGGGTAACGCCTTTTTCCCCTTTCAGGTAAACTGGGTTTAAGGTAAAAAGGTTAAAGTTGGTTTCGGGTGGTCTAATATGCGTTAAAATTTGTTGGGGGTATGGCTTCACCGATGTAATGGCGTGGGTTGGTAGGTGTGTGTCTCTGTGGTGGGTTGCAGCCGGGGATGGCTGGGGGTGGTTGCGTGGTAAGGTATATGTGTGGATGTGGTGGTTTAAGCGCTTTATCTAATCCAGATACTACGGTTGGGCGGGTGCCGGTTTGGGGTGCGTTTTACAATTTGGGTGTGTTTTTGTGGGTGTCCCTTACATGAGGCGCAGTCAATGGTTACGGTTTATATGGTTGTATGCGGTGGTTTAAAATGTTTTGCTAAACTGTAATTTGTAAATAGAAAGGTTTTGGGTTATGTTAATTTTAAGCCTTTAATAAAGTTTTTCTTTTTTTTTTTTTTTGGTTTTTTTTTGTTTTATTTTTTTTGTGTTGTGTTTTATTTTATGTGTGTTTAGTGTTTGCTAGAAATATCACCAGTTAACGTGCCATTGTTTGTCACAAACGCATAGATCAGAAGTATCATAATATTGTGTTATAGCATTTGAATTTTGTAATTTTTGGATTTTTGGTTATTCTTATTTTTTCATATTTGATTTATGATTTCCTTGCGTGTTTTGATAATTCTGAATTATTTGTATTTTGTTTTTATTCGAGAATTTATTAAGAATTTGTTTTTATCTTGTAATTTATTTTTATTTATTTCGAATATTTTTTTTTTTTGGTTTTGTGTCTATGGCGAGGTTTTGTTGCTATGGATTAGGTTTTTCGGTGTTGTTTGTGTCGTAATTATCTATTTCACAGTTAAGTGCCATTATACAAGATGTTATGTGATAGATTTTGTGCTAATTGTCGGTATAAGAGGGGGTGATAAAAAGAGTTGGGAATGGAGGAGATTTAAAGATACGCCTTTTCGAGCTAGTTGGTAACGAGAGAGTAACTGTTGTTAATCGACGTTCACGAGTTTTTTTACTTATTTTTCTTTGAACGGTTTGTGTTTGATCGTATTTTGTCAGTATTTTTGTATATTTGACTTTCAAGAGCTAAGTCCGGTCTAATTTTTTTTTCTCTATACCTCTCGTGTGTTTGATGTGATTTAGTATTGTAGAAGAATGATAATCATTACTATGTAGTGGTTGGGT
This sequence comes from Eurosta solidaginis, assembly GCA_029619165.1. Taxonomy (NCBI): domain Eukaryota; kingdom Metazoa; phylum Arthropoda; class Insecta; order Diptera; family Tephritidae; genus Eurosta; species Eurosta solidaginis. Next base: position 6,922 of record JARSSU010048097.1, on the reverse strand, counting down.
AGTATTTAATGGGTAAATGTGTTTTTGTTTTGTTATTTGACTAATTAACTTTTTTTGTTTGTTATTTTTATGCATGTAGTTATTGAACGGGTTTTAGAAATGAATTGTAGGTTGTTATAGTTTATGGATATTTTTTATGCTTGTTTTGGTTTAGTAAGGTTTTATAAAGGGTTTGATTTGTTAGGTATTCTGGGCTGTGTAAGGGTATTAAGTTTGTAAGTTGAGTGTTGGTTGAGGGTGTTATTTTGTGTTGTTTGGTTTTGTGTTATTTGGGGTTTGTTATTTGGTTATAAGAGGTAGGGGAGTTGTGATGGTTAGTAGTGTTCTTGATGTTAAGTAAAAACAGCTTGTATACGACCGGGGAAGGTGACGACAGTGATAAGAATTGCATGTAACATGTTTTTTAGGATAATAAGTGTGGAACTATTCTCTTTTTTTGGGACATGGCATAAAGCGAGACGATATAATAAGTATATTGGCTTTGTTTCTTTACTTTGTTTCCTGCTCAGTGTTTTTTTTGCTTTCTTTCTGCAGCTGAGCATGTAGTCAGACCAAGTGATGGAAAAAGCTTGGTGGAAACGCTAGAGTAAATTGTTTATGGAGTTAATAGAGGGTATCGTTTTAGATATTCTAACTTTATTAGAGTGTTTTAGTTTTGGTTAATTTGTGAGTTGTGTAACGATTCAACAAGAGTACGGATGTTGACTGTTTTTTTTAGAACCAGTTTTTTGAGTGGTGTACAGAAGAGTCTTGTAGTTTGTCGATGTTTGTAGTATTAATTTACTCTGTTAACGGTGCATTTTTTTTAATATGGATCGTTTTTGCTTTGTGATAATTTAGGTGATTATGCCATGGGGCAGCGGTACTTACACGTAGTTGTTTTTAGGTGATAACTTGAGATCAATTGTTGATATCATTTTTGAGACTGTCATGGACTGGATCGTAGTATGTGTGGCTGGAAGTTAGAAAAAAAAAAAGGAAAAAAATAGATGAAAAAAAATATAAAAAGCAAATAAAAAAATAAGAAACTAAAAAAAAAATAGATTAATATTTAAAAAAAAATATAACTGTTACTGAAAAGTAAGTTTTTGTTTTAAAAAAAGAAAATAAATAATAAAAAAAATTATAAACGAGTAACTACGATCAGAAGACCATAAATGGATAAGAAGTAAAATATAAATATAAACGAATGTAAAGTAAAATGAAGTAACATAGAAAAAAATTATTGAGAAAGAAAAGTAAATGAAAAAAAAAACATACGTGGACCGGGATGGGTCGGTATAAGTTATAACTGTGCTGTGTTGTTGCTAACGGTAAACTGAACTTGTTGATTTGGAGTAAGAATTTAGAACAAAGATTAAGACCTCACTCAATAAATACGATTGTTTTTTTGTTTGTCTGTTGTAAGCTATTAATATCGTTTATACTGTACCACATTGTTGATGTAGCTGAGAATAAATGCGGTTAATAAGACAAAATAAAATTGATGCCGTGGGTCGTATTGCTGGGGTGGTTGGGATATTGGGACCTGATATTCACCTAATTGTGGTAAATAAGTGTATTTTGTATCTGATATCTGTATTGAATAATATATTTTGTGAGTTTTGAGTCTGTATAGTTTGAATATAAGTATTTTTTCTTGCTCTTGTTATCACTTTTTTTGATATTATTTTATAACATTTATTTATTTTTTATTTTTTTTTTTTTCCGAAGGTAGTTGTGTTTTCAAACTAGCGGAAAAAAGGATGGATAATAAAGGTATGATAAGATTGATGGTGGTTGATTTGGTAATTTTTAGAGAGGTATGGTTTGGGCTTTTTGTATTTTGTTATATGTTTGATTTACACTTGTTTTGTTCTTCTTCGTTGTTAAAATGTAGATGTTGTAATATCTAATTGTAAGCTGATCTATAGATATTGTAATGTTGATACTTTTTTGGAAAGTTTTTTAAAACCCTCACCTTATACTTATGTATTTTATGTAATCAACCGGCGCGTGTGTTTTGTGATTTATTTTTTGTATTTTATATTTGTATATTTTCTTTGCCGCCTGTTTTTTGTGTTGTTTTTATTTGGATTGCATTGATTGATGGGAGATTTTTATTATAATGAACAAAATTTTTTGTTTGTTTTGGTTTCTAATACGGGACTATTTTTTTTTAATTCTTAACGATTTTTTTGGATTGCTCAGTGTGAGGTTCATATATTTGGGAGGTAGTTGTTTTGTGTGGGGAATAAGAATTAATGTAATTACATAAACTCCGTTATAACCCCCCCGACGGCGGCGCGGAGAAAGCTAGACTCTGGCCTCGCACCCGAGGGGAGAACACTAGGAACGAAAATCTTCGTTAACTCACCGCGCGGAATCATCCAGGAATTCTTCTCGGACAACGCACGAACAGCGCTACAGGAAGCCCCGGCGCGAACAGAACAGGATACTCACAAACGAACCAGCGGGAATTCTGACTGTCTAGCTTCTCCCCCACCACAACAGTCGACACATTCGTCATGTCTACACGAAAACAACACACAGACCCCCAAATCTTCAATCAGAAACCAAGTTTTTCTAAAAACTTCTGTGCGAAAATCTTTAGTAGTATTATCTTGTTTGTTTCTTACAACGGGAACACCCGACACGCAACCCAACGCGTTCGCTAGCGTCGCGGCCGTCCGGACCCGCCCCCACCCGCCTGCAGGAAACCCAGCGCTACAGAACCACGCCCGACCCACCACATGTTCCAACCTGTCCTGTTTCCCTTCTTCTTTGCGGTGACCGAACACTTTTTCTGACGATACACATATCCAAACAAAACACACACCCTCCCTATTAATCGGAATTAAACCTAACCCACGAGCGGGACAACCGAAGGGATATCACCAGTAAACCCCACTGCTTTGCTTATATCATTCCACTTTATTGTTTATCTTTCCATAATACGACTTCACACGCAGAAACGATTAATTGGACATTTTTACAATTTTGAATAAAGACAAAACAAAAACCAATATTTTAAAACAATTTATCAAACACCAAACAAACTTGAATACAGACACGCATTAGGACCAAAAAATATATATCTATCAATTTAGTTGTACCATATTAATTAACTTCCTATAGAGAATTTTCCGCACAGGATGAATAAGTTTAGTGCGTCCCATAGGATAGGTTATTTCATAGTTACGTGTAGTTACGACCAATACCTCGCATATACGTTATAATGAAGATCAACATAAGGGAAAAGGGAAATGAACGGTCAGGAACCGAAATAGGTTTTTTTTTGATTGTATGGAATATATATTATAAGTATTGTTATATATTAAATTCAAAAACATTTGAATAATAAATTAAAAACTTTATAAAATTATTAATCAGAAAAAGCTTGTATTATATTATATCTTATTGTTTTTCGTTTTAAAAAATAATTATTTTTTAATTTTTTCTTTTAATGTTATATGTTTGTGGAAATGTATAAAAAAAAAAAATAAAAAAAAAAAAAAAAAAAAAAAAAAAAAAAAAAAAAAAAAAAAAAAAAACAAAAAATAAACAGAAATAATAATTTGTTTTACTCCAGTGAGACTGTATTGATGATGATTGTGTAAAAAATGATCACGGTTATAGATGGGCATGTTTGTAAGCCAGTGTTAAATTTCATATTCACTTATTTGTATTTGTGTTATTTTTATCACACTGGGCTTTTATGCTTTCTCTCAGGCTGACTTTTTTTTTTTATTTTAATATTTAGAGGTGCAGTTTTTTTTGATGTTTGTGATTTGGGGGGTATTGGTAGTGTTGTTGGGAAAAGTAGGATATTGAAATTAGGGTGTGTGGGAAAGGGATTGAATGATGGATAAAAAAGAAGGGGATAATTTTTGGTTTGGTTGTGGTGGGGGACGTTGGGAGAAATTTATAAGTGTATTTTTTTAAGTTGGGTAAGGAGGGATGAGTTTAGATACAGGAAGGAGAGGAGATTGGGTGAGGGGGGTATCTTTTGTGGGGTGTGGGGGGAAAAATTTTAGGAGAAGGGATAAAAACTAAGATAGTTAATTTTTACTATTTTTGTATAGGTTGGTTGAGTGAGTAAAGTGAGGGGAAGGTATTTTTTGATTCGGTATGAAATTTTTATTTAGGTGGGTGTGGGAAATCTAGGTAGATGGAAGTAGAACCGAGACTGGAGGGAGAAAATATTAATTTTAATTTTTAATTCATTATTTGTCAAATAGAAAGGTGTGGGAGAGTGAAAGTTGGGCGGTGATAGAGTCATCTGAGGATAGCGGAGAGCTGTTGGAAGTGGGAAAAGAGAAAGGAGTGGTCAAAAAAACTATACAGAAGAGATATAAAGTAACTAGGTGTGAACTTGGGACGGACCCTTATAACTTTGTTAAAATTAAAGGTTGGACAATAATTTTATATTGACAAATTATGATTTTGAGGGATTCATAATTTATTTTTTTTATATAATGGAAAATAGCAACAAGACTTTTTAAGATTAGAGAGATAAATAGAAATTAATAAAAACTGCAGAAACATTATGATTGAGTAGGTAAAAAATAAACGAAGAGGAGAAAAATTGAAGGAATTAGGAAGTGGTTAGTCTAGATATTAAAGTAAATAGTGAGGTAGCAGGAACACCCAATCTAAAAAAACGGCGAGGGACGTGGAAGGAGAAGGAGAGAAAAGATTTTAGCTGATTTTTATTTTTTAATTTCATTTTATTTGTTTACATTCTTTTTACTAAAGGGGAAGGGAATGAGGGGGAGGATGGCTGTATGGAATGAGAGTAAATTAAAAGAAAATTAATGAGTCACAAATGGGAGAAACAGAAAGCGGGGAGGGGGAAAAAGAGGCGAGTGAAAAAAATCATGGGGGGGTGAAAACATAAGGGGTGGTTGTAACGAAATATCAGAGAGCAAGAAGTGGAAGATTGATAATTGGAATAGATAGAGAAAAAGAGTAGGGGGAATGGTGATGAGAAAAATAAGATAACGATTAAAAAATCGTGGGGGGGGAAGTGTTTGGGTGAAAGCGAAAAAGAGAAAGAAATGTAAGGGTGTAAAAAAAAATAAAATGAATAAATATAAATAATAGGAATAATTGATAATGATTTATATTGTATTATTTTGTGAGAAGGTATACTATTAAATAATCCTAAATACATATGACGTATCATAACCTATTAATACCGTGTTTATTAAAAAATACCTACCATTTAAGTAGGATGTGGAACTACCCACGATAACCGTCGGAAAAAAATACTTACTCATCAACTGAGCTGTGGGCCGGTTATATTTTGTTAAAATACGCTATTAGTGTTCAAAATGTAACGGAAGTCTCTAAAATGACACGCACCCAACTCTCCTTATCTGTCAGAACGGCTTCAGGCTGGGAAATGTTTTCGGCTTCCTTGTGATTGGGGGAATGTGGGGATTGTTCTTTGTGGAGGTTGTCCTGGTTTTGGTCTTTTGTCTTAGTCGTACCTCGCCACGTCATCGCTTTACTTGTTTGCACCCAGGGAGCTTTTTGGTAGATATGGATGTTATTATTTTGTAGTATGGTTGATTTTGTGTTGTATTATGTGATTGTTTGATTTTTTGGTTAGAATCAGAATGTTTCTTTTTATAATAAACAGGGGACAAATGAGGCTTTGCATAATCATATGATTTTCTGAAGGTCTTGTTGAGGGTAGTCGATTCTTTTTGGGGTTGGATAAATCTCTATGTGTTAGTTTAGAGAGCTTTGGCTGGGGGGTATTGTATTTGTACGAAATGTTTATAGCCCATTTTTAGTATATATTATTTGTTAGCCTGTATACATACATTTTTTAGAGTTAAGGCCCGCAGGGCCTCACGCCGGTTCTGATCAGCCTTATCGGCGGACGCGCGACGTCACACAGTGTCTAAGGGGGATCCTCTTTTAATGTCTTACCCCGCAACCCTGGGTAAATACGAGTTGTCTACTTACTGGTACTTCTGTTGTTGGATATTATGGTCTTGAGTGAAAAGGTGTATGCCATCAACATTATTTGGCACATCTATATATCTTCTCAGCAAAAATAATTTTTTTTTTTTTTTTTTTTTTTTTTTGATATTTTTATTTTTTTGTTTTTTGAACTATGCAACTTTGATTTAGTCTTTTGAGTGGTGTTTTTAATTTTTCTACTTAAGTAGGGGGAGTTCCTCGAAGGAGGAGATACTTATCTTAGGAGTAGTATTATTGTCTAACATGGGTAACTTAGCTTTTCGGATGTTGTATCACACATCATACAATTTCTAATTTTTTGAGTGTATAGTTTTTAGAAGTTTATTCTCTAAAAAAGGTTTATGTTTAATTGATTGCAACGTTGTTTAGGATGCTGTCTTCTAGGATGATAGAAAACATCTACACATTACTAAACCTTTAGAAGTTGATAATAAATAATTTTTGTATGTTGATTAAATGCGTGTAATATGTTAAATTAAAGCTAAAAAAAAGTCTTAAGTTAGATTAAGTATATAATAATAAAGAAATTTCTGCAACATTTTTTTAATATCATTTTAAGACTTTTTATGTTATTTAATGATGATAATTGCGAAAATTAATTTTTTCGTTGATTTGACGCAGGGTGTTTTGTCTTATGTCGACTGATTAACTTTTTTTTTTTGTTATGTTTATAAGTTTTTATAGGGTAAGGAGCGTAGTCCCTAAACTATTCCAACGGAGATGTTTTAGGATGCGCCATTAGCTCTATGAGGGATTTGTCTATGTACAGTCTTAAGGGTGTTTGGCTCCCAGTTCGCATTCAGCAGTCGCCGGAGTTATCCGTCCTACTGTTATTAGTTTATTATATACTACAAGTAGACAACAAGTAAGTAATTTAGAGATATTTTTTTAGTGTGAGAATATGACATCGATTTTTTGGCTGGGAGTGTTGGATATTAGTCTTGGT